>JAOPJM010382063.1:0-11464 GCA_027124095.1 Muusoctopus leioderma | reverse complement strand
CCTGTCACCAACCATACTGATTAAGTATGGAAATCCTACCACTGAACTACCAAACGGCCGGGCATTTGTTATTTGGAAACAAACAAGCTCACCGGCCAATCGATAAATGTTCAGTGGTGACAAGCACGTACACACACAGATATATATATACATATACATACAACAGGCTTCTTACAGTCTCTGTCTACCAATTCACTCACAAGGCATTTGTCGGCCCAAGGCTATAGTAGAAGATACTTGCCCAAGGTGCCACGCATATATATGACAGGCTTCTCTATACAGTTTCTGTCTACCAATTTCACTCAAGGCTATAGTAGAAGACACTTGCCCAAGGTGCCATGCCACAGTGGAATAGATCCCAGTACCACATGGCCCAAGGTGCCACCACGCCACAGTGGAATAGATCCCGCCGGTACCACATGGTTATGAAGAGAACTTAACCACACATGATTCTTATTTTTATCCTGTCCATTATTGTTTTTTTCTCCGTCAAATTTTTGTATTTACACGTAATTTCAAAGATTTTAGACGTAATTTTACCCACTTTCAACGTTTTTGGACGCATTTACACGTAATTGCAACGTTTTTGGACACATTTACACGCAATGTCAATGTATTTGGACGTAATTGTACGTAATTTCAACGTATTTGGACGCATTTATACGTAATTTCAACGTTTTTGGATGCAGTTACACGTAATTTCAACGTTTTTGGGCGTAATTTTACGTAATTTCAACGTTTTTGGACGCATTTACACGTAATTTTAACATTTTTGACGTAATTTCAACGTTTCTGGACGCATTTACACGTAATTTCAACGTTTTTGGGCGTAATTTTACGTAATTGCAACGTTTCTGGACATAATTTTACGTAATTTAAACGATTTTGGACGAATGTATACGTAATTTCAACGTTTTTCGGATGTAACTTTACGTAATTCCAACGTTTTTGGATGCAGTTACACGTAATTTCAACGTTTTTGGACGCATTTACACGTAATTTTAACGTTTTTAACGTAATTTAAACGTTTCTGGACGCATTTACACGTAATTTCAACGTTTTTGGCGTAATTTTACGTAATTGCAACGTTTCTGGACATAATTTTACGTAATTTAAACGATTTTGGACGAATTTATACGTAATTTCAACGTTTTTGGACGCATTTACACGTAATTCCAACGTTTTTGGACGCATTTACACGTAACTCCAACGTTTTTGGGCGTAATTTTACGTAATTTCAACGCATTTAGACGTAATTGTCCGTTTTCAACGATTTTGGATGCATTTACACGTAATTTCAACGTTTTTGGACGTAATTCTACGTAATTTCAACGTTTTCAGACGTAATTTTACGCGATTTCAACGTTTTGGGACGTATATACACGAAATTTCAACTTTTTGGACGCATTTACACGCAATTTCACGTTTTGGGACGTACTCTTACGTAATTTCAACGTTTTTCGGATGTAACTTTACGTAATTTCAACGTTTTTGGAGACATTTCAACGTTTCTAGACGTAATTTTACGTAATTTCATCGTCTTTGGACGTATTTACACATAATTTCAACGTTTTGGGAGGTAATTTCACGTAATTCCAACGTTTTTAGACGAAATTTTACTTAATTTCAACGATTTTGGACGCATTTACACGTAATATAGACGATTTTGGACGCGTTTACACGTAGTATCAACGATTCTAGACGTATTTAGCATATTTTAGTTATATTTCCTCAATTTTAGACGTATTTGCGTATTTCAGGTATATTTAGTCAATTTTAGACGTATTGTAGGCATATTTATTCAATTCTAGATGTATTTAGCGTATTTTAGGTATATTTAGTCAATTTTAGACGTATTTAGCGTATATTTATTCAATTTTAGACGCTATTTAGCGTATTTTAGGTATATTTAGTCCATTTTAGACGTATTTAGCGTATATTTATTCAATTTTAGACGCTATGTAGCGTATTGTAGGTATATTTAGACAATTCTAGACGTATTGTAGGCATATTTATTCAATTGTAGATGTATTTAGCGTATTTTAGGCATATTTAGACGTATTTAGCGTATTTTAGGCATATTTAGACGTATTTAGCGTATATTAATTCAATTTTAGACGCTATTTAGCGTATTTTAGGTATATTTAGACAATTTTAGACGTATTTAGCGTATTTTAGGCATATTTAGTAAATTACCTCTAAAATTAAATAAATATACCTAATGTACGCTAAATACGTCTAAAATTGACTAAATATGCCTAAAATACGCTAAATACGTCTAAAATTGTCAATATACCTAAAATACGCTAAATAGCGTCTAAAATTAAATAAATATACGCTAAATACGTCTAAAATTGACTAAATAAGCCTAAAATACGCTAAATGCGGCTAAAATTGACTAAATGTACCTTAAATACGCTAAATACGTCTAAATATGCCTAAAATACGCTAAATACATATACAATTGAATAAATATACCTAAAATACTCTAAATAGCGTCTAAATATACGCTAAATACGTCTAAAATAGACTAAATATATGTAAAATACGCTAAATAGCGTCTAAAATTGAATAAATATGCCTAAAAGACGCTAAATAGCGTCTAAAATTGCATAAATATACGCTAAATACTTCTAAAATTGACTAAATATACCTAAAATACGCTAAATACGTCTAAAATTGACTAAATATGCCTAAAATACGCTAAATAGCGTCTAAAATTGAACAAATATGCCTAAAATACGCTAAATACGTCTAAAATTGTATACATATACCTAAAATACGCTAAATAGCGTCTAAAATTGCATAAATATACGCTAAATACGTCTAAAATTGACTAAATATACCTAAAATACGCTAAATACGTCTAAAATTGAATAAATATGCCTAAAATACGCTAAATAGCGTCTAAATATACTTAAAATACGTCTAAAATTGACTAAATATGTCTGAAATTAACGAAATATGCCTAAAATACGTCTAAATATACCCAAAATACGCTAAATACGTCTAAAATTGTCTAAATATACCTAAAATACGCTAAATACGTCTACAATTGTATAAATACGTCTAGAATTGACTAAATATGCCTAAAATACGTCTAAATATACCTAAAATACGCTAAATACGTCTAAAATTGTCTAAATATACCTAAAATACGCCTAGAATTGACTAAATATACATAAAACACGCTAAATAGCGTCTAAAATTGAATAAATATGCCTAAAATACGCTAAATAGCGTCTAAAATTGAATAAATATGCCTAAAATACGCTAAATACGTCTAAAATTGTATAAATATACCTAAAATACGCTAAATAGCGTCTAAAATTGCATAAATATACGCTAAATACGTCTAAAATTGACTACATATACCTAAAATACGCTAAATACGTCTAAAATTGACTAAATATGCCTAAAATACGCTAAATACGTCTAAAATTGAATAAATATGCCTAAAATACGCTAAATAGCGTCTAAATATACCTAAAATACGTCTAAAATTGACTAAATATGTCTGAAATTAACGAAATATGCCTAAAATACGCTAAATACGTCTACAATTGTATAAATGTACCTAAAATACGTCTAAAATTGACTAAATATGCCTAAAATACGCTAAATATACCTAAAATACGGTAAATACGTCTAAAATCGACTAAATATGCCTAAAATACGCTAAATACATCGAATATATATGCCTAAAATACGCTAAATTGACTAAATATGCCTAAAATACGCTAAATGGCGTCTAAAATTGAATAAATATGCCTAAAATACGCTAAATAGCGTCTAACATTGTCTAAATATACATAAAACACGCTAAATAGCGTCTAAAATTGAATAAATATGCCTAAAACGTCTATACCTAAAATACGCTAAATACGTCTAAAATTGAATAAATATACGCTAAATACGTCTAAAATTGACTAAATATGCCTAAAATACGCTAAATACGTCTATAATTGAATAAATATGCCTAAAATACGCTAAAATTGACTAAATATGCATAAAATACGCTAAATACATCTACAATTGAATAAATATACATAAAATACGCTAAATACGTATAGAATAGTCTAAATATAGCTAAAATACGCCTAAATATGCCCGAAATAAGCTAAATATTTCTGAAATTTACTAAATATACATAAAACACGCTAAATAGCGTCTAAAATTGACTAAATATGCCTAAAATACGCTAAATACGTCTAAAATGAATAAATATGCCTAAAATACGCTAAAATTGTCTAAATATACCTAATACACGCTAAATACGACTAAATATGCATAAAATACGCTAAATACAATAGAATAAATATGCCTAAAATACGCTAAATACGTATAAAATAGTCTAAATATAGCTAAAATGTGCTAAATATGTCTGAAATTTACTAAATATACATAAAATACATCTAAAATTGAATAAATATACGCTAAATACGTCTAAAATTGACTAAATATGCATAAAATACGCTAAATACGTCTAAAATTGTGTAAATATATCTAAAATACGCTAAATACGTCTACAATTGTGTAAATATATCTAAAATACGCTAAATACGTCTACAATTGAATAAATATACCTAAAATACGTCTAAAATTGACTAAATATGTCTAAAATACGCAAAATAAATCTACAATTGAATAAATATGCCTAAAAAGCGCTAAATACATCTACAATTGAATTAATATGCCTAAAATACGCTAAAAACGTATACAATAGTCTAAATATACCGAAAATATGCTAAATACGTCTAAAACTGACTAAATATATTCAATATTTATTCAATTGTAGATGTATTTAGCGTATATTTATTCAATTTTAGACGTATTTAGCATATTTTAGGTATATTTAGTCAATTCTATACGTATTTAGCGTATTTAAGGCATATTTAGTCAATTTTAGACGTATTTAGCGTATTCTAGGTATATTTCTTCAATATTTGGTGCACTGTTCTATCTCTGTGGAAACTGTTTGCACCAGTCTTGCTATGCTAAATGTTCTCTCACATGTCTACCCACAGAGAGTGGAGTGCTTTTAATCTGTTGAGACAAATTTATTTGTTTTCATTTCTCTTGTTGATGTTATTTAAATGGCCATCTGTTGCAGTTCTATTCCACTAGGAGGACAGCTCTGTCTTTTAGACAGACTTGCCTTCACAACCTTATGACAAACCTTGCTGACAACTTAGTCCAGATTTATCTACCGAGCTCACATGGCAGCAAGGAACAGCAGAAAGAACAGGAACGACAGCAACAACAACAGAGACAACAGCAATATACCCCAAGTAGAAGCAATTTAACAAGGAAATTAATAGAGAACAACAAATCATCAATAATTCATCAAAGGAAGGACACTTTTTCACTGAGGTGAGAATATAAATATTTTATTTGAAGTTATTTTTTAATGGAACGTTATATTGCATGTTGAAGCAGCCTCATTAGATCTGACTCTGTAACATTCTCAGTCAGGTTTTCATTTGACAACTATGTTGCTATGGCAATGCTTCTAGGGACGGTATGGAGGAAGACAATTTGAGCAGTAGTGAAGCTGTTAGAACATCTAAACATGTGACTAATGTTGTTGTTATTTAGCCCCAGGTCAGCTTTGAGTGAGCAGACCTACCTATGATCAAAGGCATTCCAACCATGACAATCCTAGCTTTTTTTAACTTTTTGTTTTTAGCATAGTGGATCTTGGACAATATTATCCAATGTGTCCGTCATTTTTTTAAGATGGTAGGGTGTGATTTAAAGGAGATTTGGTTGCTATTTCTAGCAGATCGAGCAACTGCTTAGAGGCTCTTCATTGGCTCGTGTCATGTGATGTGTCCCAACGGCATTTCCTCATTCAGCCAATGGGTTGTTTGATAACCATGATATTATTCAATACTGGGGATTTGGTTGATCCAAAACAAATGTAGAATTTACTGAAAACAAAAGCTATCAAAACCTCAAGGTGACATTAGTCTCTGGCTCATATGGAGCAGATGAAAGCCTCAAGGTGACATTAGTCTCTGGCTCATATGGAGCAGATGAAAGCCTCAAGGTGACATTAGTCTCTGGCTCATGTGGAGCAGATGAAAGCCTCATATTGCCTTACCTTTAATGATGAGGATGATGATGATAATATCAATGACCATACAGGTAACATTTTGAAGATTGGTTAAATAATGTTCTTTTTCTTTTACAATTAAATAAGTATATAAAAATGAATTCAACTCCTTACTGGAAGTCAGTCTTTATTCTAGAGTGAAACCTTTTCTACTAAGATATGCTTACATACTGTTATCAATAAAGAACCAATTTGTATTGTAAAAAAATGTAAATGATACGGCTTACACCTTGCAGGTTTGGCCGGCCTCGTGTGGGGGTTGCATTTCATAGGAGGTTTCTTGGGTATTTTAATAATAGGGGCCCCAGTCCTATCATAGGTGCACATGTTCAGCTGAGTGGACTCGGGAGCAATGTGAAATGAAGTGCCTTGATCAAGGGCACAATGCGTTGCCCAGTCTGGGAATCGAACCTACAACTTTACTACGATCATGAGTCCAACCCCCTAACCACTAGGCCACCCCCCACAATCTGTATTAGTTACAACCTGGTTGAGACCGAACCATTTGAAACACAACAAATAAGTCAGCCGGGCAACTGAACAGAAAAGCCAGATTGAGTTTGTATTTATAATAAAATAATGTAGATAGTTGTGAACACCAAAATGTTTCCTTGGGGAGGAATGTGTCCCATCAACATAGATTAGAGGTTAGATAGATTAGAGGTTAGATAGGTTAGATAGATTAGAGGGTTAGATAGATTAGAGGGTTAGATAGATTAGAGGTTAGATAGATTAGAGGGTTAGATAGATTAGAGGTTAGATAGATTAGAGGTTAGTAACTTTCAGTTGATGACAAGGAAGACTGGGATGCAGCAAGAGGCAAATAGAAAAACAGTATAGAAGTTAAAGAATGTGTGTGCTTGGCAAAACTTGGTGATGTCGTGTCTATTACGATAGAGAGGTCATAGAGACTAAAGGTGTAAAGATTAATATGGCAAAGACCAAAGTGATAGTTTGTAACAGTGACCCCCCAAAAAATCCCGGTGCCCTCTTTCTTGGTATGTAGGAACTCAATACTGTGTACTCGATGAAAGCAATGGGTACACAAAAGGTGCAATAGGATCTCTGGCAGACTAACAGTGAATCAACATTTCAGATGTGATAGATTACAAGAATAGTTAACAGTAGGAGGGAGCATTCATGGAGTGTAGCCTATGAATTATTTCACAGATGGCTCAAGACATTGATAACTTAGGTAGCAGAAACTAATCAATGAATTAGGAGAGTAAGTGATTATAGTGAAAGCATAGTAGAAGGAAGTGGGTAATAAATTTAGGGAACTGTTGCCTCCATCGACAATAAAGGGTTTTCCTTGCTGTGTGAAAGGTAGACTGTAAGAAGTGAGCATAAGTAGTGTGATGGTGGTGAGGCATGATGATTCAATGTGGAAGATCTGCAAATGGCTGGAGAGAAATGAAGTGAGCATGACCCATTAGATGTGTAATGTTAACCTACATGAAAAGCAGAGCACAGGTGAGCTGGGAGAATGGTAGGGCATTAAAAGCAGCCAAAGTATGCCAGAGAGTCAGCTGCGCTGGTATGGACAGTGAATGCTGTGTACTGTATGGACAGTGAAGATACCCATAGAAATGGAAGACTGAGGAAAACATGGGAATGAAGTGGTGAGGTCAGGTGTAAGGACACTGGATCTAACAGAAAAGGTGACAACAGATTAAGTGATGATTGGTGACATGCTGTATGGAAGTGGTGATGATTGGTGATATGATGTATGGAAGTGGTGATGATTGGTGATATGATGTATGGAAGGGGTGATGATTGGTGATATGATGTATGGAAGTGGTGATGATTGGTGACATGCTGTATGGAAGACCCATCCAATCTATGTCAGTATGGAAAAACAGATGTTTAAAACGATGACACTGATGATGGATGTGAAAGCTATTGAAGTGTTATTTTCCTAATATTATATAGAATCTTATTAGAGGTACTGCAATATATGGTAATTAGATAGTAGTGACACAAATATTTTAAATTGTCATTGTAACAGAAGAAAAAGTATCCAAAGAAGGCATCTACAGAGTTACAAAACAAGGACATCCACGAATCTACAACAAATTATAAGAAACCAGGTAATTTCATTAAATTCTTACAAGCATAAAAAAAAAAATGATTCATTTACAGATTAAGTGGCTGGTGTTAAGTAAGGGTGTCTAACTATAAAACCCTTAATTCAGAATGTCAGACTTAAATATCAATATATTAGTGTTTTTATCTCTTATATACAGAGGTTAAGTTAGTGTTTTAATGTATTTAAAAAGCCACCTAAAAAATAATTATAGAGTGAGGAATAAACAATATAAGTCATTGACTTATATTGTTTTAATTATTTCGGCAAGTAAGGGAGACAACCTCAGACATGTTTCGGTCTTAATATGACCTTATCAGTGAAGCATAGATTTGATGATACTTGCCAAAGTAGTGATGGGAAATCACTAAGAGCTGGCACATTAAGGTGGTTCCAAGATGTAATTCTGCTAAGGTGGATTTATTCTATTAACTCTTGGGGAATGAAGAATGAAATACCAGTAATACAATGTGGTCAGATTTAATCCATCACCTGGTTTAACACAATGACCTAGCTCAAGAGTGCCTTAGCAGAGTCCACTCTGTTGCAAGCATTCAGGCCAGGTCTCTGATTTGAGGATAACCTCCTCTCATCAGTTTTGGAGGCAGTGTTCATGACCTTGAAAAAGGTCATGAACACCGAAAAAGTTCATGAGCACTGCCGTTTCTCCTGTAATTAGCCATAAAAATATTTTTAAAACATTAAAAGTCAAGCATTTTGTCTTTTTTGACTTGCAAAAGCAATATTGTGCTGCTGCTGTTCAGTTAACCAAGGTTTGAACTATAATGTCATCTTTCTTCCATCTTACCACCATTCATTTGACCAAAGTAAAATATGGTATTCATGTACAATTTGATTCACATCAATATTATTTAATGCTTAAGAGCAATGAAGTGGGTGGCATAAATGGTAGTGCCTGGAAATAGATTCCTGGAGAACTTGTGCCAATGTAAGAAATGGAAATATTTCCCGGTAATTACTTTTTAAAAAATGTAATTAATATTTATCCCTTAGTGGGACAAAGAAAACCCTTGTGACCGTTGGGAAGATCTACAACATGTTCAGTGATCCAGCTATCACAATAATGAAATATAGACACTGTGGATCTATAGCAGAACAAGGAGAATAAGACTACAGAAGGAAAACTATGTAACGATAAACATTTGGTTAATATTCTAAACATTGTCTCGAATAATGTTTTTAAAAAAAAAAGTTCACATTCTTTTAATTCTACGTCTATTGTTAATAATTCTTGATGCTTCAAATACTCTGGCCTTATGGGTAGAAAAAGACAAAACTGAACTCTAAGGCTTCTTCACATTTGATTGCATGCAATAATGTTGTTCAATTATAATATCTGGTATTTGTTGCAGAATTGCAAATTATTGACATTTGAATAATTTATAATATATATATATGTAAGAAAATCTAATATTTTTTTAATGTCAAACAGTCCTTACCCTTAAAGGTCAATAAATAATTTTTTCTGCATCCTTATTATATTAATTTTTATGTATCGATATGTATATATGTAACCAAAACCTCCCCTTCTATCACCCTCCGTAACTAAGTCAAAACTCACGCCGCACCTAACTGCAACCACGTCGTTGGAAAGGTTAGACAAGGAGAGAGATGGAGTTTGAAGAGGGAAAGTAAGAGATAGGAGAGGGAGAGAAAGTAAGAGAGATTGAGAATGAGCATTAGAATAAGTGATAGACAGAGTAGGAGTGAGAGGTAAAGCAAATGTGTAAGAGAGAGTAGGGAGTGGAAAGTTGGTAGGGTGAACATGAGAGGGAGGGGGAGAAGGAAGATAAGGAATACATAGCAATGTTTGTGATGTCACTGTATCTTTAATTATCTTATTCTATTATTCTATCTATCTATGGACTACATAACAACAACAGAGTTTAATTTCAGCTAATGAGTGAAAGCCTTTGCACTGATGATCGACCTGCAAGAAATAGCAGCCAAATTTCTCCCTCAAATCACATCCTACCGTTGTATATTAAGGACACATTAGAACATGTAGTCACTGCCTACAGGGGGGTATTTCTGATAGTATTGATAATTTAGGCATTATAGGATCAATATATCTCATTGGTTTCACTAGAACTCTTGATAGCAGGATATATTTAGAATGAGATAAGCTATAAATGATGTTGTGACAGCATCTTCAGATTAGTGTTGCTCAACTCATTTTTTATTTTGCCGAACACTCACCCAAAACACTGGGATACTTACTACCACCCCCCAGAGTTTATGCTTATGTAATAAAGGTAGTGGCTGTAATTAAACTTAAAATAAATATATAGCTAACCACCCTACTTCATGGCTCCTAATGCCCGTCCCCTCTGTCTCTCTCTAGGGAGCAGTTTGGACACCCTTGGGAAGTACTACTCACGATGCAATGTGGGATGTCACTGAAACTTAACTTACATGTGTATGGTGGACATAAGTGGGCAGGGGCAGGGTGAAATGATGAAAAGTCTAATAGCTTTCTTGGTTAAAGCATTCAACCGGAATCTAAGGAATGTATTTTATTTACAACTGCTTTCTTTAGGTGGATACGAAGCCTAATTTTTCTGAATGTAATGAGGTGAAATGGAAGCTGTAATGTCTAGCATTCACAGAAGTAATAATCCTTTGATGTAAAGTGAACTTAAATGGTTGTGACTGAAAATTGAAATGGAGTCAGACATTTGGCTTGTTGGGAAACTGACTGTTATTGTATGACACTCACCTGTAATCATACCTTTATATCCTCTAATAGTCTATACAACAATGATTTAAACTCAGTTGTGTTAATTATCCAGAACCCCAGTTGCTTACAACAGTGAACTGTAACTTCTCATGATACCTATTTCTAAGCCAGTGAAAATTAAGTGCCTATTTCAGGAACACAGCACATGATGAGATATGAACCATGCATCTTGTGGCAAGTAAGTCTGCATCTTTACAGCCAAGACATTCACACCTGTTTAAATGATTACTACTGTGTTGTTGTTGTTGTTCTTCTTCTGTATAGTTGCTACAATCATTTTATTTGTAGTTTCTGTATTGAAATATTTGTATTAACTATTTGACTAACCAACATTATTTTTAGAAACATGTCAAAGTTGTAAAGTTTTGTTGAAGAGCCAAGTGTTTCATAAACACCTTGTGGTGACATTACACTCTGGGTGACATAAACACCTTGTGGTGACATTACACTCTGGGTGACATAAACACCTTGTGGTGACATTACACTCTGGGTGACATAA
>JAOPJM010381955.1:0-11464 GCA_027124095.1 Muusoctopus leioderma | reverse complement strand
TGGACCAGTAGCATGGATAGTTATAATAAAGCAAAGTAATAGTATACAGAACAGTATACAGAATAAATATTAGACTTATCAAAATTCAACTCCAAGCTAGAGACAAAGAAACAATTGGTCAACCCGAGGCTATATAGTAGAAAACACTTGACCAAAGTGCCGCGCAGTAGGACCGAACTCTCTTAGACCACATGGTTGCGAAGCAAACTTCTTAACCACACCGCCATATCTGCGCCTATGAAAACAAAAATGTCAACATCCCGCGAGACTTCGTTTGAAAAACAAAAAACTTTCAAATTTCTCTGTTCAATGGAAGATCTTAAAACTGAATGTGCAAATTGTTAAATTAGAGGAGAGAAAAAAATTAAACGTTTAATTTAATCATGTTTAGGTTTATTAGATCTTAAGGAATGTGACATATAATTGCTGTTGATAAGTTAAGCCAATTAAAATGAGTTAGACGAAGCTCGCTGAACTCAAACGTCAGACTTAGAGGAGGAAACGAAATATAAGGCAAGAATCAGCGGAAACACGTGGTGGTGGTAATGGCGGTGGTGGTGGTTGTAGTTGTTGTTGTTTAACCGCCCCCCCCCCCCCTCACACACACACCTCCCAGGTCAGCTCTGACTGAGCAGACGACCTATATCCATGATCAAAGACGTTCCAGCCATGACCATCCCGTTCTTCTTCTCTCGGACAGTGGGTATCTGGAATTGCATTCATTATCCAATGACGTTCCTTCCCTTCTTTTATCTCGAAACGGTAGTGTGTGCAATTTTGAGGCAGATTTGGCGGCTATTTCTAGCAGGTCTGCGCTCTGAATTCAAACCCTGCCGAGGTCAACTCTGCCTTTCATTCTATCGGGGGGGGGAGATAAATAAAGTATCAGTTTAGAGGGCGGAATCGTTAGAGCGTCGGACAGAATGTCTTGCGGTATTTCTTCCGGCCCTTTGCGGTCTCAGTTCAAATCCCGCTGTGGACTGACTACTCGGGTGGATTAACTTAATCCATCCCAAACGGTTTAAAACCCACCACCTGGCACCTTGGGTGACTTTAGTGAAGTTCCCGCTCTGTTGCAAGCATTCGGGCCGAGCCTCCGGTCTGACGATACCTTCCTTCCTTCCTCCCTCCCTTCCTTCCTTCCTTCCTCCCACCAGTAGTAATTTGACACATGTTTACAGGATTCGGCTAGTTCTGTACTTTGTCATAAATCTAGTTTGTCTTTTTGTATATTATAGATAACATTTCACATGAACTTTATTTGGTTTTTATCAACTTTTTCAATGTAGTAGATGATATCTAGCATATGCCATCTGCATCTATCATTAGCCCCTAAATATGGTATGATGGTAAACCATGCTCTTTATTGGTATGAGGTTTATTTCCACCGTATAAATTTATATCTCATGTAGATGAGCCAATGAAGGAATCTCTACATGTTCGCTCAACCTGCTAGAAATAGAAGCCAAATCTCCCTAAAAATCACACTACTGTTTTAAAAAGGAAATACACATTAGATAATTTCAGAATGTCTGTATGAAGCCTAAAAGCTTATAAGGCTGGAGCTTATTCCAGTTTTGTGTGGTGTTAAGTGAGTGAGAGTACAAGAACCGCCCCTGGACAGGATGCCAGTCCATCACAAGGTTAATCCCGAGCTGCTGCTGGTACTCATTTTCAACTGGACTGGAGCAGTTTGAAATGAAGTGCCTTGCTCATGGGCACAACGCATCCAGAAATTGAACCCACAACCGTACAATTATGAGCCAAACACCCTAACCATAGTCATGGCTGGAATGCTTTTGATAATAGTCTGCTCATCAGGGCTGACCTGGGGTTAAACAGCAACAACATATCCAATGTAATGTTTGATAAATATATCTAAACATAGTACAGTGTGTGTATCAAATGACAGAGAAGAGTGAAACAAAGACATTATCCATAATACAAATTAGATGAAGAAATATCATCTATGTTTGCTTACTTTGTGTATCAAACAACACCCCCATCTCTTTTTTCCCCCATCTTTTTAATTATTGACAAATGAGTACATGTGAAGTTGAGGGAACAGCTGTTGCATTAAAGACATCAGTTGATGCATGTAGCTGAGACAACTGCTCTAATATGGACTTGTGATACTAATGGGCAATGAGTGCTTGGTGAAGTAGTGCCATTTGCTATTGCTGGAGTGTATTTGTTGTAAAAGAAGACTGAGGAACACGGAAGAAAATGTTGGGAGATTGTATCTCAGGACATTGAGATTCACAGAAGAGATGATGAACAACTGAAATAGTGGGCAATATGTTCTATAGCAAGCTCACGATGATGGTTTATGTGACCTTGCATGACCCATAAAGGATGTTGGAATTATCTTTGTGAACTACCGACAGTACTTCGCACTCATTTCATACATGTCTCTTCTGGTTTAATATACTGTAATAAATGGTATTTTACTCACACTTTTCTCTGCACCAGCAGAGATCACATAGTTTATGTGGGCACACTTATTTTGCAGCTGGGTGCTTTGCCTATGCTTCGTACCACTAACTAACCAACTGTGAAGTAAGAATAGAACTTGTTTTAATTAGTCAAGCAAACTAGTGCTAGAACAGTTATGTACCTTACTCAGAGGCTCAACACAATGGCTATAATAGTAATGTTTGAGTTTATGATGATCAAATCAATAAGTGTAGTACTTTATCTTCTTAGCCATTGTGTTTCCATAACTTTATTTCCTTGCAGATATTTCTTTTGCTCTTAGTTTATTTCCAACTAAATTAGTATTGTGAATGCTGACAATAACATTGGCAAATTTGAGCCAATGAGAGATTTTCGATGTAATCACTCATCACAGTCCATCTTAGAACCAACTCTTTCTCAACGAATTCCTTAATCTCTTTATAATAGGATCCACCTATTTGAAGTTCTACATCTTTGAGGAACATGTCTCACCCCCCCCCAAAAAGGCAGGATGGCTACAGCTCGAATGCTGTGGCCATCTTGTCTTTATGGGCAAAAATTAATGATTTCTAAATTTGGCATATGACTACGCATTTTGGAGAAAGGGCATAGAAGATTTAAATGACCCAGTACTTGACTGGTACTTATTTTATCAACTTTTGAAGGATGGAAGGCAAAGTCAGCTTTTGTGGAATAAATTTGAACTCATAATATAAGGATACCACAACTCATTTGGACCAGTAATCTAACGTTTCTGCCACTCCCCCAGCTTAACAAAAACAACAACAATAATAATAATAATAATGTTTTCTTATATTGGCACAAGGCCATAAATTTGGTGGGAGTGGTAAGTCGATTAAATCGACCCCACTATTTGACTGATACTTTATTTTATCGACCCCGGAAGGATGAAAGGAAGAGTTCACTTGGGCGGGATTTGAACTTAAAACGTAAAGGAACATAACTAAATACAGTAAGATATTTCAACTAGATCTCTACTAATTCTCCGTCGTTCTCTGGTGCATCTCAGATGCTCAGATGATGGCACTGCCGTGCATTTAGAATTTATTCCGGCTCCCAGTAGAACTGCCAGACCAAGTACGTTTGGAAGTTATCCATAATTCCCAACCAATTAGAAAGTTCTCCAAAAGAGACTGCTGGGTTGATCTACATCAACGCCTAGAATATCATCGCTCATTACTGCACCAACATGCTATAGATTTCAAAGGCTGAAGTTCCACCGGCAGTATTAGTTGACTGGTAGAGGAGTGTATGACTTGGCAACATTACATACACCCGACTTTGGTCTACACTTGACCCAGGACTGAAGCTCATCCAAAGAGACGAGCTGCAGAAAGAAAGACGCATCTAATACAAGACGACCAGGCATTCTTACCGTCAAGGATTTACCGAGATGTCGCAGCCACAGCAGATGGATCTTCTGACCAGTGAAAGCCGTCCCTTCCAAATGAAGGGAAAGTGAAACGTTTCAATTTGGTTAGATGTGCTTGGGGCAATGCTCGACGATCAGGTGGTAGTAGATTCCGGAAGTGATGTACGCATTCATCATTTCTGCCCGACTTCTCAGAAACAGATTTTTCTCAGTCCATTTCTGAATGCGACTGGCCACTCTGATCATAACATCGTCACGGTTTTATCCACCTGGAGGTCCGGACAGAACCAGAATCCCAGCACCATAACCGGACTTTCGATTCAGCAACAGGCACTCGGCTGTCAGTCTAAGAGCCGAGTTGCAAGCCCACTGGCTTGACGTAGCTAATGTGTGTTCCTGTTACCGCCTCGTATTCCTTATGTAATTGCCGACCGCTTCCATTTACAAGATTTCCAAGACTCCTGTGTCCCAGTTCGAGCGGAATACCCTTCAACACATCTAACTTCGACCGCAGTAGTTCAAGAACCAAACTGTATAGGAGTGATAAGAGGGGGTGCTCTTATCAGATCGAGCACGTGATTCGAAATAGTTCCGATAGGTAACCATTTAATCTGACCATCGAGCAGATGCTGCTGTACATAGAAGTGATCCAGCCTTTGGAAACAGTACCGAAACCGGCTGCACTTAAGCACATTAGCCAGACAGAAATTCGCGATTCTGCTGAATGCTTTAGAGTAGGCAAGAGTTCTTAACCGGGAGTATCCATACTCCCTGGGTATGTGGGAAGTAAAATCTAGGGGTATGGAACTCGATCTCTAGTATCGTCTTCTATAAATATATAACAAAATTCTTATGATCTTTTCTGTTCTGTTCCTGGTTGCCCATATGTAAAGTAAAACCAAGCTATTGGCATCTTTTGAAGTCACGCTGGTACCTAATAGGACTAGGGAGGATGATGATTTCCTCAGTGTAGTGAAGGCGATATGGGGACATATTGGACATATTTCGGGGTTTGGAATCATTAAGGTTAAGAACTGCTTTAGAGTGATCTCATTTTATCGGAGCCCCACCGAAGCCAGATTTGCAACCGTGTCTCTCCGTTGGATTCTCCATCGGTCTCAACGATGAGCATTCAGTTATTTGACCCACTGAATTCCTACACGTGAAATTAGCGTGCAAGCAGCTGAGTATTCCACAGAGACGTGTACCCTTAACGCAATTATCAGGCCGAATCAGCGTAACACAATGTCACAAGACTGGGCCTTTTGAATTACATGTGCAATCCATAGATAGAGAAAGAGAGTGGGGTGGAAGAACGACCCTTATTACTGGATTTTATCGGTACCGAAAAGATGAAAGACAAAGTTGACTTCAGCGGGATTTGAACTCAGAACGTAGAGAGCTGGAATGAATATTACAAGGCTTTCTATCCGACGTTCTAAGGATTCTGCCAATTCACCGCCTTCGACTCTCCCTATGACGTATTGCATGAGATGGAGTTTTTCCTAGCTAGTTCTGTTGAGAAGAGTAGTGCCGACGACATTACCGAGGGTAAGCCTCAACCTCTTTGCCAAAATCTTTAACTACCGATTTATCTAAGGTATGGAACTGAAATTATCGATAATGTACTTCTTGCATGCGTCCTTCCTCAGTAGCACCACAACTACCTGGCTAACACAACTGGGAATACTGCCAACCTGCTGCTAGTCGCAATAGACTATTGCTAAGACAGTAATGAACAAGTCTGGTATGTAAGCACAAAGATTGTAGGGCACACCATCCAAACGTGGCGATTTTCCCCTCGCAGAATCACTCAATATCTTTCTTATTTCACCATCTGTATGTAACTGCCCCCACCAATTTTCGCTTAATTAGTTCGCTATTTCTGTCCATGTAGGCTTTCCGGGAATGATGCGTTTAGCTTCTACTAACTGAGCTTCTGTCAAGATAATCTACGATTACCGTAGTTGTTGTTGTAGCCAACCACCAAGAATTGTAGACACCTATTGAATACTCTATCTAGATACGATCTGGATGACCCGCTGTGGTTTGTCCAAATCTACATTGTCCCTTCGTGAAATCTATTCGATATCTGTCAGACAGTTGGAAATGTCTGAGCAAGGTTGAGAGGCTTTTACACTCACTCCTATCTTCTACTATCACGACGTGTTCCTATGGTACTGTCGTGATAAAGAAAGTTCCAGGTGTAATAATCCTTTAATCAATTTAAAAGAGACATATATCGTCAGCAGTCTTGCTGGCGTGGTACCGGAAGACGATGTAAAATACATAACTCTTTTTATAGATAACATTATTCATAACATTTTTCCCCATTTAATATATTATTACTACGCGTGTATGTATATTATTAATTCACACATCATACTTTTTTTTATCATCATTTATCGGGTACATTAATATCTAACTGATGCTCATCGTTGAGACCGATGGAGAATCCAACGGAGAGTACATTAGTACAAAAAAACCTATTTGTTAATTTTTACTCTAAACAATTACAATATTGGACATTTCAATTTTCAAGTTCACGGTTATTAATAATTAAAGTGATATTATGCAACCCATCAAAAAATTATAATTACAACTTATTAAAAATAGAATTTACAAATTTAAACACTCAGCTGGATTACTAATTCTTGTTGATCTATGAAGTGGTACACACCTGAGATTCTCTACAGTAGGGTTAGGGCTATTAGATGTAGGCCGGATGTGTCGACGGGAATAAAGTGGTTTTGATCTATTTCACGATTTTCTTGAACCCCAGCTGGCCTATTTACTGCTTCAGTTTGGACTGGCCGTTCGTTGTGAGTAACTGGCTTAGTTTGATGTACGTCACGTCTGCAGTGAACTAGGTCTCTTGTAGAAACCTTGTCTTCCCTGCCATTTATAAACCTGAATTTGGATTATCCTTTAGAAGTTCTATGGATTCCACCAGTGATTCTAATTTTGAATTGCGTACACGACGACGCAGATGAACCGTGGGATGTGTAGATCCAGTAGAAGGCTTTTTCTAGAAAACGAGGAGCCTTTCGCAAGGTATCTCGTTGGTGGCTGTACATAACAATGATGGTAAAGCATGTAGAGCGTCCAGCAACATGGTCTCCCATTGTGAAATGTTTAATTTTTTTAACTTTCAGTGGTTAACTTTATATGGTTCCAGATAATCCCATGATACCTTTTGCACTGCGAGTTCCCTAAGCGATTGTATGGGATCGTACGGCTTGTAGAACTCCCATGGATGTTTAGAAATTGTCTCAACTCGGTAGACATGAAAAGGCACCTCGCTATCTGAATGAATAAATGATGGCATTCCGGAAGTAAATAAGAGACGAGTTGAGCATTTTCTAACAGTAGAAGTACTGGTATCAATGCATGGATAGGTGAATGGAGTGTGAGAAAATTAATCGATTATAGTAAGTGGAATTATTAGATGGTAGGAAGGGGTCTTTTAAAGTCTATTGACAAGTGTTCAAATGGACTTGTAGCTTTTATAAGAGAAGTATCTTTCGGACGTAATAAGTTAGGTTTAATTTCCTTACGTACATGGCAATTGGTGCATACTCGCCGCACTTCTTCAACAGAAGTACTTTTAAAAAACGAAGCATTGTTCTTATATTTGGGTGTACTAAGGAATTATGTAGTAATTTTAAATTTATAGTTGTCAAAGTAATACAAGACAGATGACCAGCTGAAAGTTTCTCCAAGCCAGGTCTATAGTTTATAGCGTTTGAGAGAGAGGAGTAAGTTCGATTCTTCATCGTAGGATTTTATCATTTTCATTTTCTATTTTTATACGGTTTTTATTGTCAAATATGAATGAAACAGACCTTTGATCTGTCACTAAATTAAAAGGACCTAGTCTGCTCATCATTCTGCAGTGGATTTCTATCTATTTTTTTTGAAAATCTGTACACAGATGTAGTTTTGCCTGCCAATTACAATGCAGCATGATGAGCAGACTAGGTACAATTAAAATTGTTTCCGTTTGCTCATAGCTTCTATAACTGCACAAGCTTCTTTTTCAGCAATGTGGTAAGAGTTTTTTCTTTCTTTTCAGAATTATTTAAGGACTTTGAGAAAAATATCACACAAATCTACCACCTTGTGATAATGTTGCAGTAACAGTTTCATCAGTAGCAGCTGTTTTAGTAGTAAATGGCTAATCATTATCGATAGCAGCCACAGCTGCTCGTTTAATATCATTTAAAATAGAATTGATATATTTTATAGCGTCCTCAGATAGTGGGAAACTTGTACTGGTTTTTGAAGTGTTGGAAGAGATCCATTTGGCATAGCACGTGAAGAACACAAGCGCCCATTGTAATTATTTACTATTTTGAGGTATAGATAGCTCTTCAAGAGGTCGAAGGCGTTCTGGATGAGGGTGTAATTCTCCATGTGAAATTAGATAACCTAAGAAGTAAATAAAGTTTAGATTATATTTACATTTACTTTTGTTTAAGGTCAGATTATTATGTTTGGAAGCTTTAAAGAAATATGAAAGGTTGGTATCGTACTCTGATTTTGTTTCACCACAAACTAAAAAAGAAAATCATCCAAATATGAATAGATAGATTATTTTCGTTGACAAATTAATTGGTGACTTGCTGAAACACAGATACACCATTTGTAACGCCCATAGAAACTCGAGTAAATTGATACAGACCCCATCCCCAGCTGTTTGGAAAGCTGTGTAAGATTTTTCCACTGGTATTATACCAAATTGATAAACGCTATTTAGATCAATTTTGCTATAATATTTATGTTTGGATGTATCATCTATAAGGGGAACTGGATAAGCGTCAAGCTCTGTAAAACGGTCGATAGTTTGAGAAAAATCTACTTCCAGCTTTTTCTTACTGGAATTACTAGTAACAACCAAAACATATGCCCACTACGGTTCTATGATAATTTCTCATAAAAGTTTTGAAATTTCTGAATCTATAAATTCATTATCTTCCACACTGTTTCGGTAGTATTTAGTTGGAACAGATTTGCAGTTTGGCGTGAGATTAAAAAAAAGTTTAGCAGGTTCTCCGCCAACTTGCGCTTGAGTAAGATCTCAAAAAAAAAAAAAAAAGTTTCTGATTCATGGTAAATAACTCTAATTTCTTTATGCAATAAAAAAAAAGGTATACCGAGAATCACATCAGCACACAGTTCTATGTAATGTATCTATTATAGATATTTTAGTCATATAGAATCTATTAATTCGTATTGTTAGTTCGGAATTAGCCATGAAAACAGTACCTGTTTATGGATATATTTCCATGTTGAGTTGATTAGCTGATTTTTGGCAGATGAAAGTTTTAGATGAGCCTCTATCTGTGAGAATTTCGACAACCTTTTCATTAATTTTCGCTATTATCATAGCAGAACATATAGTAGCAGAACATATAGTCACCAGAGAAATAGATTCAGGTTGAATAACTGAAGAAGATGCCTTTGATTGTGTGGCAGAAGGGGTGTTGACACCAGACCATCAGAAAACAGACCAGTGTCTTACCTTTTAAACCTTCGACAAACAGCAGTTTTAGATAGTCATGAAGCACGAAGATGAGTCTTCGAGTTGTCACAGAAAACAACATGTTCTCCAAGTTTTAGGGTTTACTGCAGCAGATTGTTCAAATCTATCTATTAAATTTTCCTCGTTGACATCAGAGGGTCACACAGAAGCAACGATTCTGTATTAGATTGAAGATCATGCAAAGACCTATCCTGTTGCATAGCACTATTTGGTGTTAATGTTATATTCTATAGTAGTCTGGTCCTGACAATGTTTGAACGTATTCCACGTATAAAAGAATCTCTTATAAATGATTTGTTTTCTTCAGCTGTTATAACTTTGAAATCGCAGTCATGAGCTAATACAATTAAATTCTGTAGAAATTCATGTTTTCATCGGGTTGGAGAAGAGGTCTGTCGTATATATTATTGGGTGGTTTCGCATAAGCTTCTTCTAGCTGTTTTAAAGTTGTATAATCTCGTATAATGTCTACTATGTTAAGCCCAATATATAGGAACATAAGCTCTAGTTTATTACGATTAAGGTCATGATTGATAGTTGTAGAGAATATTTGAATTCTCTTATCCATAACTTAAAAATCTCTTACCTCCCCGAGGAGAGTTTGTTGGAACGTTAAATTTGTCTGGTCTAGCTTCCCTATCCATTTTGATTCAGTGGTTGATAATTTTAAAATTGATTCAACTGTTGTGATAACGAAACTTCCGGATATAATTCTTTAATCAATTTAAAAGAGACATATATCGTCAGCAGCCATGGCTGGTGAGGAACCGGAAGACGAAGTGAAGGACATAACTGTTTTTATAGTGAGAATAGCTATTTCTAAGTGAGAATAGCGCTTTCAAAGTGAGATTAACACGTAAAGGTTTATATAATTGAAAATATAGCATCAAAACATCATAACATCATTTGTAGTGTCAACAATGTGGACTTACCTGATTAATTATAAGTTTTATCAACCAAGCAACGAGGTAAAAAGCTCATTATATGGTTGTAATACCTTCCAATTTTTTGAGGGGTAAGTATGGTAATAGCACTCAATGTTAATTTTCTGAGAATATTATTTCGGTGTTGGACTGTAGAATTGTTTTTTTACTTCAGCACGAATGTCTGGTAGAGAAAGTTCCGCTTTTAATGCATATTTTATACACGAGAAGCATTTCTTTATGGGATTAAGCATAGACAAATACATCAGCAGACGTTTCAAACAACAATTATAAATATACTGAATGGAAACTTCATACTCACAATGAACGGGTGCATTATTGAATATGCCAATATATTACTGGCTTTGAAAATGTTCAGTAAAATGGCGAAGAAAATGTTCAAGCTGCACCTTATGCACGTAATCAAGAAATTCTGTCAAGATCAGTCCCTTTGTACTCGACAAAATAGCAATGATATTGAGATTGTTGCCTGCTTGTCTGTGAACAGTTCTAACTGCGGGCTGGCTACTTAAGGATCGGCCACGGGTATAGGTAGTGTCAAGGTTGAAGCTACAGTCATTCACAAAAAATAATGGTTTTTCCAGAGGGAATAGCAGTTGTCAAAAACTAGTTAGTAAATTCATGACTAGCAATGATTATATCAGGTCGATTTCTATCTTCAGGCACTAAAACCAGCATTTTTCTTGTTATCAGCATGTCATCTAGGGTTTTTGAAATTCAACTGTCGCTTGCAACTGGTTTTGTGGCAAATTTAATCTTGTTCTTATTTATGTTTCACAAGGTGATTGATGGATTATTATTTATTGCCTAGAACAAATAGGCATGCATCTTGACACCGACCTTTATATTGCATCTACCACATTTGATTAATGTGTAGGGATTTATGCGACTCGCTAAATCACAACACCACAAAACACATTTCAAAAATACGGCATTTTTGCATACTTTTCAAAAATAGGCTCACCAGGCCTAATGACATAGTCGGCCAATCGCTGGCCAGCATTCCGGACCTAGTCGGCCAATCGCTGGCCAGTATTCCGGCCGATCGCCAGTAACAATGACCAGGCCGTGATTGGCTATCTCAACTAACTGACCAATCAGAAACAGCTGTCCCGATCCCTCGGG
>JAOPJM010381852.1:0-11465 GCA_027124095.1 Muusoctopus leioderma | reverse complement strand
CTATAAATAAATATATATATATATATATATATATATATATATATATATAATGTAAACAGTCAAAAAACATTAAAAAACAACACAGTAAAAAAACAAAGTAGAATGAAGGTATTGATTTAACGTTTGAAAAAGGAAAGAGTCTCTTGAGTGTTTTCTACGTTTCGGACGCTAGTCCTTCGTCAGAAAGAAGCGTACATCCCAACATCTCTTGTAGCCCTTTTGTATGACACGCTTTGTATTGTATGTATGGGCCCTTGTGGCCAAATAAAAAAAAATTATTATTAAATCAATGTATGTAAAAATGGAAAGAAATCCATGATTTTTCTGTTGTTATTCTTGCTGTTGTTCAGATATTAGGTTATCAACTTTTCCGATTCATTCTAGATTTCTTTATCATTTTTTACAGGCATGTATAAAATACAGGCCTATCTTATTATAGGTAGATGCCTGTTTTTCCGTATCATTATTCTACATAATTTTTTTTTCGATTCGGAAGTATTGACGTATTACTCAATAGAAGTAGATATTTCCATAGAATGCTTTTCTAATGTCTTTTGATGTTTGTTACCATTACTCTCTTTGTTATCGTATTTTTCTGTGCATAGACTTTGATCATTTGCAGCTCTAGTACATTGGAGATTCTTTTCTCTTCATTTTTAGATTTCCCTTCCATCTTTTTAAGGCGTTTTTGTTATTGTTTACGTATGAGCGCGTCATAATGTATATTTTATTTAATAACACTTCGAATCCTTGTCGAGCTTGCTTAATCAGAAATATATATATCGTACCCAAATGAAGGATAATATTAGATAATAATTTTTATCGTTAAAACAATTTAAAAAGAAACTTGGCGGTGTCATTAGCTGAAACACTAATATACTAATTAGAGCATAACGAAGTGAATACATTAGGAAAGATACCCCAGCTACTTAACTACCATTTTATTTAATTGAAATTGTACTTGTTATTGTAGTTGTTGTTGTTCTTGATGTTGTTATTGTTGTTCTCTAATTCCAGGTCACTCCTGATCGTGTAGAACTCTGATTAAATTAAAGGTTTTTTCAACCGTTACAATACTGTATTTTCCCAGTTATAACGCCTCTAGCTTTTTATTATCTTATAAGCCCTTCCTTTTTTAAGGCGATAGGTTGTGATTTGAGGAAGATTTGGCTGCTATTTCTTGCTGTTCGTGTGACCTTGTAAAGGCTTCCTTGTTGGCGTGTTTATTACTGCGATAGAAACTACTGCTGTAGCTTATTAGTGGGAGAGTTATTTTATTTCTGGTGTTATTTTTATCATGCCTATCTAATATTATGTTTTATATCGATGTGCTATATTTTATCTATTTTATAATATTTCTAAGTCTTTATATCCTTTTCTAAATATGTAAATTATAGTTTCGTCAAGAAACTGCAATTTTGGTATACAGTTCTAGGTCAAGCATATACATTCACTTGTAGCTGTAGCTTTTTTCATTAATAAAAAAAGAAAAAATAGGTGGTTGGATTACTTGAAAATAGGTGGTTGGATTACTTGAAAATAGGTGGTTGGATTACTTGAAAATAGGTGGTTGGATTAATAGGTGGCGAATCTTCTTGAAAATTTCCTATGCATATTAACCCGAAAAGTAGTAAGTCGTTCGTCCTGTATGTATTCTTGCTGTGCAAAACCAAACATCTTGACAAAACGTGATCAATGATATCTTAGAGTAAAGGTCTCCATATGCTGTTATTACCAATTGTTTATTTATATTTTCATGTACTTTCTCAATGGTAGTTTTTTATGCTGCCGCTATGTGCCTATTTTTAAACATTAAACTTATAAAGTTTTGTATACAAAATTTCTTTATTAAACACTTTTGTTGAGAACTGATTAAAATGTTATCACGTGTTAATTTTCTATTTGAATAAATTTGATCTCTCATCATATTGGGTGGTTAAATTTGAATTGCATTATAATTTTCCTTGCGTTTTTTAACAATGTAGTGTTCGTAATTTGTAATTTTTTATATTAAAACTTTACATCATTATTATTCTATTTTGGGAGGGTCATACTGCCAATAAAACACACGCACTGGTTATATTTCACTTCAGTTTTATAACCAATCAATTAGATAATTAATCAATTGATCAATTGATTAATCGATTAGTCTGTCAAAGTCCTTTCGTCACAGTCTGTAACCCTACCAATGACTATGTGCCCTTCAAGCACCTCGTCCTTCTCAGCACCTATTGCATGTTTACCGTTCGTCAGACAGGTCATATAGAAGCTCTCTCTCAAAACGGGACCTTAAAAGAGGAGTTCGAGGAAGCCCTGGTCGTTTTGTGGCAGAATTTGTGCACTATCGACCTGAGAAGAGCACATGAAAGCGTATACTTAGACTTTAATACCAAGGACAAGGTGAGGAGTCATGCAGAGCTGGTGTATCACGCGCTTGCCAGCAAGCTGGTACCGTAATAAGGAAAAAAACGAATGCAAGGATTACAGCCAGAGATATTGGCAAGGTCGTTGACCCTTGGTTTATCGTCGCCTTTGTGGCACAGTACAGGTAGGTGGTGACCCGCAACAACATGTGGTCAGGTGGAATATGTACGGACATATAGGTTCTAATGACCCGTGGGGACCACAAGGCTATCCCGAAACTGTACCCCATTGAGGAAGTGGGGAGAAGGTCAATCAAACTGGCGGTGCAAGATAGTATTAAAGGCTACTTGAGGGTCATAAGAAGAGGAAAAGCAAATAGAAAATGGCTGCAGACAGCACCAAAGGCAGCAGGACCCTGAGGTGAAGACCATGGCTGCTGCTGCTGCTGTTTCCAGATCACCACCGGTCGCAGTTCTGAGGTTAGCCAGAGTGGAAGCACACGAAATCACCTCGTTTCTAGTGCCACCAGAACCAGGGTCCGACGATGACCGAGAAGTCGAGTGGTCTCCTGCTAAAGTACAGAACCTGTCAGAGGATATGAGCAGTAGTATCACCCCCATCGTCTTGCGGTGATGAGGAGGCAATGGAGACTCCAGAAAGGTGGGAAAACGTCGGGGATAGTTAAAGTAAACACCCTCCCCGCCCCCCCCCAAAAGAATGAGCTCAGACTAAAAGCAAGTAAGAGGCTGGAAGAGGTGCCCATTTCCCTGGACTGCCTGAAATGCATGATTGTCTGAACTGCCAAAGATAAACTGATGGATCTGCTAAATGACCTGAAGGAAGACGCTGATTGAGGGGGAGACGGGATCCTAATTTGTATGACATCTAAATGATAGACTGTTAGTAAAAACTACTACAATGTTCTATAAACAACTTAAGTTTAGCTGCCATGTGGGAGTCTTCTCGCCTTGGCCAACACCAACATTTTTCACGGATACATTCGGAAGTACCAGATTGCAGTATCCGAAGCAGAAGAGGGTTGGAGTCGAGGTGTGTTCCCATTCTAGGTTGGTTGAACTTATTTATTTTGTGTACTAAATTGTAAGTCTGTCTTAATATATTGTATTAAGTTTTTGGCCCTCCCCTGTTTATTATATATATACCCACCTCACATGTCTTGTAGCCATTTTGTATGACATGTTTTGTATTGTATGTATGGGCCCTTGTGGCAAATAAAGAAACGATTATTATTATTTTTATTGATGATTAAAAGTACGAAGAAAATATAAAGAATGTGAAAAGCATGACTAAAAAAATCGTGACGGCTAATGTCTCTAGGGCCAATGGTTATGTGCAGTGAAAATTAATTGTCTTTATCAGTCAATGGTGCGAATTTTATCAATAAATACATAAATCAATAGGTTAAAAAAAGAAAACTCTTATAAGTTGCATAATTGGTTGTTATAGTTCCAGTTAAATTTGTTTTGATCGCCAACCAATTAGAGATATTCATTATATTTCACCAATTCTTTACTTTTCTTGTCTTTCTTAACCAGAAGAACTAACTTCACGATCGAATAAGACAGACAGACGTAAATAGTTGAATTGTCACAACACATGTATACACACGTATACAAACATGTAAATGTTAATACACACGTATACATATACACACGTACACGTATACGTGTGTGTATTTATACACTATCTATATTTAATAAACACATCTTATCTCGGATATCGGTTTTACACTGTCATATTAGATTTGCTTTCCTCTTGTGCTAGCTGTGCGTTCCGTTGTAACTCCAAAGGAGAAGAACGCTGATTTCACCAGAACGCCTGTTTATGAATGCTCTATAGTTTTCAACGCCTATTTATGAATGCTCTATAGTTTTCAACGCCTATTTATGAATGCTCTATAGTTTTCAATCTACATAGCATCCATTGTTACAATCCGCATTTCTTAGCGTCGAAACAGAAGTTTTTCCGTAAGTAGGAAATATACTCCTAGACTACATTTTCCACAAAAACATAAATAATAGTTGAAATGCCAATTTAGGAGATGTGTAAAGTCAAAGCTATGACCAAATAAAGAAGATTAATTTGTGAAGCAAATAATTATTACATTTCTAAAATGATATTTGCACTTTTAAAAATTAGTTATCAAACTCTTCCATTAACAACAGCATGTGGTCTTCGTTTCAATAATCAAACGCAGTAAAGGAAGAAGATTCATGACTTGCAACTATTGACGAAGAAAACAAAAGAAGTATTATGAAAATACGTCATAGAAATGAAGAAGGGTAATAATCAACAAACATAATATATTTCTGGCTTTAAGAAATGTATAAAGTTTGTTGTATGTATATAATAGATCAAACTGCTATAAATATATTTTATAATGTACTTGATTTTATCACATGATTTACTGATAAAAAAAAAAAAAAAAAAAAAGCAGAACAAATGCAAACGACAGATTTCTATGGCAACCACATATCAAATGCCGCACAGTTTTCTTCGAATATGACAAGTGTTGCATGAAATATTTTTTCTTTGATCTAGACATTGATTGATTGGTTATTCCAATACTTCCGACAAAAATTTGGCGTATCTTAGATATTAATACTACGAGTGGCATCCATCCATCTCCCTTCAAGTAGCATATGGAATGATGTGTGACCAACGGTGAAAGATCGTCAGTTATATAGTGCCATGGCTACTGGAGGTGCAAACCCCACACACACACATGCACACACATGCACACACACATACACGTATGCAAGGCTGGCTGTATAGACGTATATTATTAGCTACACTGTTATACATGCATTTTAAATCGTTATTGCAATTGAGAGGATCACAGAAAGCAGTTTATGGAAGAAGTTGATGAGATATAGCCATATATCATATGGTAGTGCCTGATTATCCATCATTATACGATATACGGAAGTTTGCACCAAATAATGATACCGAAAGGACAGAAGCCATAGGAATTGCTGCTAACCGATATTCAGAAAACACATTATCTAAATCTAGCACACTGAAACAATTCTACTTATAGACATATGAAGCAGTTATTGACATAGAATGCTTTAAATTTATTAGTATATTCATTTATGTTTCACTTTACCAAACGTTCTATACATTTTATATAGTTAAGCATGTGTAAAAAATAATAATTCCTTACGTTGGCACAAGGTCTGCCATGGCACAAGGCCTGTCATGGAACAAGGCCTGCTATCGAACAAGGCCTGCCATGGCACAAAGCCGTAAGGATACAGTCAATTGATTCAACTCCAGTATATTCCAGCTATTTATTTTACAAACACGAGGGTGACGAAATACAAAGTCTGCTCCAATGACATTTGAAATCAGAACATAGAGGGTATTTAGCTCGGTGCTCTTCAGATTCTACTCTCCACATTTGTATGTTTACATTTTATTTCTTTAGTCTAAGGCTACATATGTTGACAGAAGGTTTTATCGAATCCAATGGGTCAATAGCCAAAGTCGACTCCATCGGGAATTTAAGTCAGAACATAGAGATAGAAAATTATATAGTATGAATAAGGTGCTCTACAGCTTCTAATACTCCACTGCCCTTGTATATATAAAAATGATTTCACGCCCCAATGTATTCACGTTAATGCCTTTCTCAGGGAAATTAGCTACGTTATTTCATTGAAATGACTTCGACAGAGAACCGAAACCATCTCACAGATTCTTGTCATCGGAGCCTATATCTACTCTACATTCTTCATCACAAGTCTCAATTAGTGGCCGTAGTACATTCTTATATGAACGCATGGTGTATATGATTATCATTGATATTTTGAAAATTTTATAATATTGAACACGTTGTTTATTATCTAAAAATACTTATTAATTTTGGAAGCTAAGTACAGACTATGTAAGAGGCCTAGGGTAGCCCTGTATTATTGCATTAAATATTTGCAGCAAACAAAATTAAAGTTTTTTTTCATAAAGATGATCAATTTTGCCCTACTATTTATTATTTATAAATACAATTAAACTAGACTTCATAATAGATCATGTAAAGATGGAGATTCGTTAGTAAAAGTGGGGTGGTTTATTTTGATTGTATTAATATTTACTTACATAAACAATTTCCTAGAAACAACAAGGTGTTTGCAGAAACGGTAGAGCGCCTAACTAAATATTTTACATCAATTATTTCCACCTGCTTAAAATCACCAAGATCATAGAAATAAATGCTTGTGATTTAGTGGTATTGATTAAATCGACTCTACCACACATTTACAAAACTTAACTATACTTCTAGTTAAAAGAAATCAATATCTTTGGAAGAACAAGTGTAATGAAGGTGACAAGGACAGGAGAACTGCGGCCAAAAATGCCTTTTTAGTTTTGACCTTCTACGTTCCGAGGTGAAATATCGCTAGGATCAATTTAATGGTTGACAGACTCGATATCAGTAAAATACTGAGGTCGATCTCAATGACTACACACATGCTTGCTATTGAAAATGTCAAGATTTTTAGCAGAAAAATTCCTATAGAGGAGAGGCAATTACTGAGAGGATAAGTAAAATGTTCAAATGATGATAATTTTTAATTTTGGGACTGTATTTCTACACCGAATAAAGAAATACATTTCCTGTACACACAATATCCGATGTCCATTATTTAATTTCTGACATGATGCAGAATGTGAAGTCGCAGCTCTTCAATAGGGCGCCGACCTAATATCTTAAGAGTCAACAGTTCTAATCTCATCATTTGTGCTGACTCCAGCTGACTCCACTCCACTAAGCCCTACATAAGTAACACGATCGACCAAGTCAGTGCACTAAATAACGAGAGTAGGGAACAATTGCAGTTTGTGTTCGTTGGCTGACACTACCGAGTTCAAATTTTATTATGGTTACGCCTTGAGCAGGCGCACTTCTGCAATTGTAAGAAGTAACCACCTATTGATGGATACATATGATTAAGAATAGCTAAGCATTTGACCCTATCTGTCATAAATGCTAGAGTTTTATAAACAGTGATTCTATTTAACCTTGAATGAGAAACGTGGTATTTTAACAAGTGCTTTTACCAAAATAATTAGTCTAAGTGAAGCAACATAGAATCGAAACCAGATCATGGATTAAGCTTGCATTCACCACGAGCAAAATAAAGATTGATTTCATCCCTAAATTAACCTTACATTTCTATATTTTTATGTCAAACATTACCTTTTTGAAGAGTCTAATCTCCAGTGGATTTAGATTGCCTATTCCTACATATACACTTCCTAGGAGGAGTTTGAACTCAGAATGAATATTGCATCTTGTATGTGCATAACACTGAAAATAGTTGTTTGTATTTTTTTATGGTTTAGTCAGAAGAGGGAGGGCAACAAAATAAGGTTTCCCATTATTCAATGCTAAACTGTGATTACAGCAATTATATAACTTTATTTTTTGCTTTTAGAAACTAACAGATTATTTTCTTTTCTATACTCTATTACTCAGTAGTAATTGATTAGATTGACATGTACGAATGTTATCTTAATTTCTTTTTGGTTTTATTCTTTAGGCATATCTTCAAAGATAAACGACCTTCTCATAAATCACGCTAAAGAGACAACAATTAACAGATATTAAAAAAAGGAAAAAAAACAAAACATAATCGGCGCTAAAATTTTCTACGAAAAAATGTTCAGGAGATTGAGATAAAAAGCTGTCTCAATATGCGCGTAAAAGAAAGAAAGAAAGAAAGAATAAGAAAATCTAAAAGATTTGCTACTACTAACGTATTCATCTTTCAAGCGTTGGCCACAGATCAAATTTGGCTCAAGGCTAAGGATATTTCATATTGTAGTATTTGTTGCAGGTTGTTTTGATCCATTTCCCGATAATTCTAGTTTCTTGGAATTGCATTTACTATGTCTGAAGTTGAAGATGTGATTGGTTCAGCGACATAATACGTAAATTCCTCGTTGATGTGTATATGTTTTGTACATACATACATACGTACAAACATACATACATACATACATACATACATACATACATCTTCTGTATATACGTACATACGCATATACGTAAATACATACAAACATACATACATTCACACATACACACATACATACATACATACATGCATACATACATGCATGCATGCATGCATACATACATACATACATACATACATACATACATACAGACAGACAGACAGGGGGAGTGGGGGAGGGGGTTAATCCAATCGTGGGATCGAAGGAAACCACTTGTGTTGCTACAACCGTATCTTCAGACAAAACTAAATTAGTAAGTTCGTTATATATAACATATTTAAATAATGTATTAGTTTCTAACATAGGTACAAGGCCAAAATGCTGGACGGGGGGGGGGCTTATTAACTCGATTAAATCGGCCCCAGTACTTGACTGATACTTTGTTTATCGACTTCGGAAGGATGACAAGCAAAGTTGGCGTCGCTCGGTTTTGAACTCAGAACGTAAACAGCAGGATCAAATACTACAAGGCATTTTGTCCGACGCGTTAATGATTCTGCCAATCCACCGCCGTATGTAATTATAATATTTGTATCTAAAGTAAAAGGCAGAGGAGGAAAAATGGAAACAACGATCAAAGAAAATATAAATATAAAAGTAAAAGAATTGAAAAAGAAAAAAAGAAAGAAAGAGCAGACAGAATAACCTTTAATTTACCTGGTCAAGTAATTCTAATCTTCAATGTAATTATGGATGAATAAACATAATTCATTGACCAATTATATACTCATTAAAATCAAATAAATCGTAAACTTAGCGTATATCTATTAACCTACGAGCTTGTAAAGAACGAAATTTATAACCAATAAATTAACGTGTATATGTATTAACAGGTTGCAAGATATATCTCTTGGATGCTCTGGAATGCATCATCAGTGATGTTCATGGGGTCGTTGGGAGTTTCGGGTCTTTCAACATCAGACCCCTCACCCAGTTGTCCCAGCTAGGATTCATCAAGTCTCGGCTTGCATCCCAGCAGCAACAAGATGCGGGTCTGTCCTCCTTATCCAAATATACTTAGTGGCTTTCTCTGCGGCTTCAGTGGTGGTACGTATTCTTCACCCTCTTTGCTGCACCAGTGATTCGAAGCCCAGCCACAGCTTTGCAGAGTGAGCACTCCACGAATCCCCGGCAGACCATTTCAATTGGCTCGCAGTGAGCCCGCCAAGCATAATTGGCTTCTGCACTGCCCTACCAACTCCTTTATTTGGAAAACTTTCTGTCGCATACCTCCTCCATGTGTTCTTCCCAGGCCACAGTCAGTTCCCACATGATCACCAGCTTGGTGTAATCTGAGATGATGATCCCATCTGTGTGGAGCGTTGTCTATACGATATGCTCAGGGAACTTCTAGTTGTTTTACAAGATCTGCTTTCAGCTGTTAGTCTGGGGCTGTGTGAAATAGGCACGGTCTTGATTGTGGCAGTGAATAAGCCTCCTCTCCAACTTTGAGAAAGAGAGTGGTTTTCTTCCTGGGGTGGTGTTTATTGGACTGAATGCTGTTGTGACCACCCCCGCAACCACCTTGAGCACGCGGTCATGGCACCAGTGGTAGCGGCCGTCGAACAAGGCTTTAGGGCAGCTGCTGAGATGTTGAAGGGACCTTATTCCGGCACTGAGAGGACAGGAAGGCGTTTCACTCCTGCCCAATGTGTGAAGGTTTGTCGGGCTTGGTAAGGTGTAGTAGACAACCTCGATCAGAAATCTGATGCGGTAAATGTCATCCCGCCAGAAATCCGACCGCGAGATCTTCCGCTGCAGTATGTTCTTCCACCCTGCCCAGGTTACTGGTTGACTGATTCCCACCATCTTGCTAACACATACTTCCTCTACGCCTGTGTGAACTACTTTCTGGGGGAGATGTTGTTGCTCATTTCTTTTGGCCATACCAATCTGGCAGCCTGGAAAGTAGTCCAAACCTGATCACCCTATTACCACCATGCCAACAAGAGCCTGCTGTCTCAAGCGTTCCTCTGCCACCAGCAACTCTCCGGTAGCACTCCACTTTCTACCTGTATGAATCTCCGAATATGTCTCATAACCTGCTCATCTTTCTCAAAAATTCACATACGGCATTGTTTAAAATGTCTATTTTTCAATTTATATCTGATAGAGTACAGAAAGTGCGTACGTATGAGAGAGAGAGGGGATAAGAGAGAGAGAGGGGGGGGTAGTTGATCAAGTCGATAAGGTGTTGGATTACTCACCAAAGAGCCAACAGTTCACATCTTGACAACGGTGATTTATAGTCCAAAATGATAACACTTACTGAATCATAGAAAGTACAGTTCACTGTTGCATCCAGGCAGTGACATTGTACACGTAATAAGGGTTTCGATAGCTTTCAGTGTTAGGTGTAAACTCTTCAATAGGCAAGCCCTGAGATAGACCGAGTAACTTTACGAAGAGAGAAATATCTCTCAACCCCTTAACGTCTTAACGACGATCATAAGATCTAATTGAGCACAGTAATATTCTAATACTGAATACTGGGAATAATATAGCTCGACGAGAGAGCCTGTATGAGCCACGGGGTAAGCCTTGAAGTGGTCACCCGACCTGCTAGAAATAGCAGCCAAATTTCCCCAAAACACACTTTAACATCTTCAAAGAAGGAAGGACGTATTAGATAATCTGGTCCTTTTATATATTGACTGACAATAAGGTGGGATGGTGTTGGCTGGAAAATTTTAATCATAGATCTGCTTGATCAGAATTGATTTAGGAATTAACAACAACAATCACTATACAACTTCATTAAGCTTGTTTTAAAAAATATTCGATGATACGATGTGCTACAGTCTCTAGCGTTGATACATATGTTTCCAGTCTTATATAGCTATCTTTAGACAGCTATCTTTCCCCATCACACCTCACACAGTCACCTTTCTCAGATGAAAGGCTGCTATATTTTCTAACTTTTACTTGTCACATCCGTTGATCGAACAATTGGAACATTCATCGTCGAAACAGATGGAGATCTGTGCTTCTTAGCTATAGTGGTATCACCCATTCACACTGAAACCACTGCTAAGATGTGGGTGACTGAAGAGAGACGT
>JAOPJM010381746.1:0-11466 GCA_027124095.1 Muusoctopus leioderma | reverse complement strand
TTATTTGAAAGGAAGAGTGACAAAGGCAGTGGATGGGCAGAACAAATGCCATACAGTGACTAGGATAGGGGTGACCAATCAGAGTAGTAGGTAGATGGAAACCTAATAGGAGTATACTGTATGCATCCCAGCCTCCTTAAACACCCCTACTTCCTAATGATCATTCTGCCATGCTTGCATCAGTGGGTGGGTCTCTCCAGCACAGCATTTCACCAATCTTTATGGGCCTTTGCCATCTCTTTTGTGGGGTTCAACTTCTTGAGGTCAGCCTTCACCACTTTGTCCCATATCTTCCTAAGTTACTCTTTTCCATGGGTTCCATCTACTTCAAGCAAGCACTCGGCACTTCTTTAGACAACTAGCCTCCATATGCACCACATGCCCTTACCAGCACAATCTCCACCCATGCACACATCTAATTCCTCTTATACCCACTTTTCCTTCAGCTCATTTGTGCTCTGTTGCTCATGGATGCTAACATTACACACCCAGAAGAGCATGCTCACTGCAATTCTTTCCAGCCATGATGTTTTATATATACATAATGTGTGTGTGTGTATATATATACATATATATACATACACACATAATATTCTGACAAGAACTCAGCGTCCATCACTTCCTAAGTGGTTATACAGCACGTTCATTCACCATCTCGAGTATCTCTGTGCATGATTGCTAGACCTTATGCTGAGTTCATCCAACTTTCTGACGGGTCTTGTTTAGCAACCCACTTCGAGGGTTCGCCTGGTGGGGTGCCAGTTTAGTCGCTGATGACCTGACTGTGTAACAGGTTGTACTGTATTACATGTTACCAGTAGCATTTAGAATGACCCGACATATACCTTCATATATAGATGTATATATATACGAGATTAAAAATATTTTTTTTTAATTCATGTACTCTTGTAAAGTAATAGACTAAAAGGAATATTACATTATCTAATTGATTAATTTATTACAGGCTCCTGGCTAATAGTTTCTGTGTACCCCTCCCCATCCTCCATGTCTTCATATCATGGTCATGGTGTTAGTTAAGACAATGCATAGTTCCTGCATGAGGAAGGACCGACATATAAATAGAAACAGACAGAGAGAGAGAGAATTTCAAGAAACCGCTGGAAGAACTTAGCAACTTTGACAGAAAAATGTGAGAAAAAAACTGATCATTTTTTTAACTTGAATTAACTCGAAGAAATCAATCAAAAATAATCAATTAATAATCAAACTTAAAGCTTGTCACAGAGAGAAAAATCATCACAAGATGAAATAGAAAGGAAAAAAAAAGAAACGTCCAGGAGAAATATACTCTGATGTAAAACTCAAAGATTGTTCAGTTTCTGGCCGTCCCAAACAATGTTGAGTCACTGGGAGGAAAGCTGTTGTATCTGTGTTTGCACAATCTCTCATTACCTCTGAAATAGTTTCACTTTAATTTCCAAGAAATGTTGTATCCCAGTTTTACTCTCTCTCCCCCCACATACTATTCTCCCAATTTCCCTGTTCAGACATATCTGCCTTTCAAATCCTCCTCTCTCTAGTGTCTTATTATATTTGAAAGTTAGTGACAGAAAATTAAGATAGCCATACACTGGCATATTATAAGATATCTATCAAAATATATATTTATATATATATATATATATACTATTGGTGTGTGTGTGTATATATATAGATATATATATATATATAAAAACTATTGGTGTGTGTTTGTGTGCATATATATATACTATTGGTGTGTGTGTGTGTGTGTGTATATATATATATAAACTATTAGTGTGTGTGTGTGTATATATATATATATATATATACACTATTGGTGTGTGTATATATATGTATATATATATATATACTATTAGTGTGTGTGTGTATATATATATATATATATATATCATCGTTTTACGTCCGTTTTCCATGCTGGCATGGGTTGGACGGGTGATTTTGGCCCGCGTCGCTCCCTCGCTTCCTCATTTGGAGTCACCACTCTCCCAGATGGGTCAGCGGCCCACGTCTTGTTCATGTTTCATTTGGCATTGTTTCTACGGCTGGATGCCCTTCCTATCACCAACCACTTTACAGAGTGTACTGGGTGCGTTTTATACACACAACAGGCTTCTCTTCTGTCTACCAATTTCACTCACAGCCCGAGGCTATAGTAGAAGACACTTGCTCAGTGCCACACACTGGGAGAGAACCTGGGACCATGTGGTTATGAAGCAGACTTCTTAACCACACAGCCATGCCTGCTCCTATAAAATTGTCCAAAATCCGCAACAATATTAGATAAATAATTACTATGCCTGTTTCTGTTTTGTTGATAATTATTCATCACAATTTAAAGTCTATCAGCCCACGGTATTGATTGCTGTTAATTCAATAACAGATGTTTGTTAATGAGAAATAAATTATAGGGATTTTTGCTATCTTTCTAACGACATGGGATTAGTGTTTATTTAACTAACATTAGTTAGATAAACACTAACATGGATTAGTGTTTATTTAACTAACGAGATAGGTCCGCTTCATAAGTCGATACACCCCCTGTGCATCGGAAAGGCCTATATTAATCCATTTAATACCAACCCACCTGAAACCACACCTGGTTCTATGATTAAAAAAAAACAACATTTGTCTTAAAGTGTTCATATTTAAATTTAAACCTTCCATTATAATTTTATGTAAGAAATTTTTGTAAAGTTATGTTCCAAACACCAACTTAATTAAAAGTTAGTTATTTTACTAAATCCTTCCAAATTCTTGACTATTTTCAAAATTAATTGATAATCATAGGGAGTGTACTTCATTAGAAATATGGTAACAAAAGGGTTAAATCACTTTCCCAACTTCTCTGACCTTCCAGAATTGCATAGCGCTTGATGAACCAATGAGGCTTGACCTAAAAATAGCAGCCAAATCTTCCTCAAATTACTTCCTACAGCCTTAAGCAAGAGAGGACACATTGGATAATATAGTCCTTGATATACTATGTCTGAAAATAGGACAGGATGTCATTTTTCTTGGGTCTATATCGATGTTTTATGGTCCTACCATTTTATTCCAACCATAATGCATTCATAAACATGTTGAGCTCTACTCAGGAGGTATTTTGTTAGGTTCCATGTTTCTGCATCTTAAGAAATTGTTGGGATGACGGATTGGTTGTAAACTTGCCTTTTAAGGTTTAAGGAACATTTTACTTCTAAAAGTAGAACTTGTCCTCCTAAAGACTTGCCAATCCAAGCTAATTTACTGTTTTATTTCCTTTTCTTTACCTGGTTGTATTGTTATCAGTAAAAACGAAAATGAGTCAAGAGAAATAACTCAATGTGGCCCAGTGGCAAGAATTTGGAATGCAAAGATGATAAAGTGTATACTAAATACCGTATGAGAAAAAAATCTTGATTTATTGAAATTATCTCGGCTTAAGGAGTAGATAAACAAACACCAAGTGACGAATGTGGCCAACTCCAAATGAGAAGGGGAGACAATCTCGAGAAATCAAGGATTTCTTGATTTTAACATGCCATTAAGGAACAGACAACCTGTTTTTTTCTGGAGGCATGGGACAGCTGTGAACACATGTTTCTGTCTCAATAGACATCATCAGCATGACATTGTCCTTCGATGACTCAAGCCAGGTATAAGACTAAGACTTATATACAAAAAGAGTAAGAAGACATTTATGGCCAAGGTAATTTGCATAATTACAACAAAAATGAGTCAAGACAAATAATTCAATGTGGCCAGTGGCAGCAATTTCGAATGCAAAAATGAAAAATGGGTATATGTAACTGTTTACTATTTGAAGAGATCTTTCTTCAACTTTGATATCAAGAAATTCATCGAACAGTTTGTTACTCTTTTATTCTTTTACTCTTTTACCTGTTTCAGCCCGTGAAGTGTGGCCATGTTGGGGCACCGCCATTGAACATTATTGAACATTATTTAACATTATTTTGTTTTTTTTTTTCATGTTTAATGTTCAGTTAATTTGTTATTTATTTATTTATGTTTTTCATTGGCAGAGTTGTTAGAGCGTTGGATAGAATGCCGTGCAGTATTCATTCTCACTCACTGCGCTCTGAGTTCAAATGCCGCAGAGGTCAACTTTGCCTTTCATCCTTTTAGGGTCGATAAAATAAAGTACCAGTCTAGGGCGGTGGACTGGCAGAATCATCAGAGCATTGAACGGGATATCTTGCAGTATTTGTTCCATCTCTTTGCATTCTGAGTTCAAATCCCGCTGTGACCTACTTGGGTGGTAGACTTAATCTGTCACCCAGTTTAACACCACCACCTGGCACCTTGGGTGCCTTTAGCAGAGTCCACTCTGTTGCAAGCATTCAGGCCAGGCCTCCAGTCTAAGGAAAGCTACCCCCCCCCCACGCACCAGTCTTGGAGGCCCCGAAAAAGAAGGTGATGGGTGATGCGATCCCTCCTGACTAACTGATAACAGAAAAAAAGGAATTTATTTTGATTCCTCATTTTGTTTTCTATTTTTACAGATGGATAGCTTTGCTCTCAACACCCAGTTCCCATCTATCACATAGAACTGGTGTTTGTTATTGTTGTTGTTGTTGGTGTTGTTGTTGTTGCTGTTGGTGTTGTTGTTGCTGTTGCTTTTGTTGTTGCTGTTGTTTTTGTTGTTGTTTTGTTATTGTTGTTGTTGTTTTTGTTAATGTTGTAGTTATTGCAGTTGTTGTTGCTGTTATTGTTGTTGTCGCTGCTGTTAATGTTGTTGTTGTTCGTGTTGCAGTTGTTGTAGTTGTTGCTGTTGTCATTGTTATTGTTGTTGTCGTTGTTGTTAATGTCGTAAGTGCTGTTGTTGTTATTGTTGTTGTAGTTGTTGTTGTTGTTGTAGTTGTTGTTGTAGCTGTTGTTGTTGTTGTTGGTGGTATTGTTGTTGTTGTTGTTATTGTTGTTGTTGATGCTGTTATTGTTACTGTTGGTGTTGTTGTTATTGTTATTGTTGCTGTTGCTCCTGTTGTTGTTGTTATTGTTGTTATTCCCATACCCACACCTCTTGTGTATTTCACGGCAGTATTTAACAACAAAGACCAGTGAACCACTGTTTCCCCCCCCCCCCCCTCTCAACCAAGGTCATCTTGTTAACAATGCCTCAGGCATTGGACTCAGATATTCGTTAATGCAATCAAGAGAAATCAGATTAAACGATGCGTTGAGCTAAAGTTCAAAGACTTGACCAATTAGATGTCTGTAATTACAACCAAGTGAAATGTAATTGTAGTTGGTCGGTTGGTCTGTCGGTCGGTCGGTGGCCGTAATCCTCTTTAGTGAGCTTTATACGCTTAACTCTAGCAACCATAGTAAATTAAGTAGTGTAGGTAATAGGAAGACTTGTTAAAGAGTGTGTGTATGTGCATGCGTGTGTATGTGTGTGTGTGTGTGTGTGTGTATGTATGTGTGTGTGTATGTGTGTGTGTATGTGTGTGTGTGTGTGTGTGTGTGTGAGTGAATGTATGTATACAAATGTAATACATTTTATTTTCAGCTGAAGCTTTATCAATTGCGACACCCTGATTCTCAAGCTTATGTTATTCTACTGCAATTCATTTTGTTTTTTTTACACTGGTTTCTTTACACTGCAGTATATTTCCTTCCGATGTAAATAAACACAGACACACAAACACACGCACATATATGTATGTGTGTGTGTGTGTACGTGTGTGTATGTGTGTGTGTATTATATATCAATAAGGAAACATAAGGAAAATCAGAACAACGATAATTAATGTATATTAAATCATCCCTTACGCACGTTTCTGTAGAGTACAGTCAACGTAACGCAACGATGTTACGCATCATTACTAGAAATCTACGTCATGCAAGCTTGTCGATTAGTTGACAAACATATCTACATATAGAAGAAAATGTTATAATTAATTTTGGTCCAGTTTAACTTGTATAATATGGAAATGTAATGCGCACGGAATTCAGCACACAACTTCGTACCTTAGTCATACACATTCATGCCATTGACCTACTTGAAGTACTTCCCTTAGCTAATTTTATTTTTTAATAATGCAATTGAAGCAAGCCAAAAAATAATTGGTAACTCATTTTTTCTGTATGTAAAAATGCTTGTCAACAGTTCTGCACATGTGATTAGACTATACAATGCTGAGGAGGTATAATAGACAGAAACATGTCCATTCTTGTCCCGGGCCTGCCAAAATGCAGCAAATGGTCCTTGTTTTAAGCATGTAAATTAACTTTCGGAGATTCATTCTTGATATATTGATATGATCTCCCTCTTTATTTTGAGAGTCGCTAACAATTTCCGTTGGAGTCTTGATTCGTTCACCAACCAAGAGGGAAATTTCAATTGGTGAAGTACTTTAACGTATGACATTCAATACAAGACTGCTTAATTTAATTTTAGGAAATTATATATTGATCCTTGCTCTAATATATTGCTGGGTTCACTCTTGACGTAAATTTAGCGTATCACTAATAACATATTTTTATATTCTTACATACAATTTCTTAGTTATCTTCTCTGTGGTGGTATCATAAATGTTGTCACAAAGATATCTATAATGATATATAATTGTATGATTAATTTCTTGTATCCATACTATAGAACATATATCGCGCTGCATAGATGTAATACAAACGGGTCGAATTCGATTTGTCTTAACCGAGTACCATTTGTGGTAATTGTATTTTCTACGTTAGTTAAAAACATAGTTCGGATGTACGACTAAATGTTTGGATATTTAATACCATATAGATATTAAATACTTTATCCAATATACCCTCCCATATTTCTAGATATAAGCATGTGATTTGAGAGAGAGTTGACTAACTGCTTCTTTTTGCAGATCGAGCCGCCACATATGGGCTTTCTCCTCACGTCGGTAAGAAGCATGCATCTGCCATACGTAAACCTGACCGACGAAGGCCTCTTTTCAAAGATGTTTTGAAACATTGCATTATCCATTTTGATATAATAATTGGGTCTGAGAAGCTTGCCACAGACAGGGAAAATGCATAGGTTCAGTTGGTAAAATATAAATGTATCAGCATCGGGAGGAATAACGATAATTACACAATGGAGGCTATAAGACTATGAAGCCATGTTGTCGCCTACTTGAATAAGATTCATGAGAATCATAATGATAATGATGAGGTAATTATATTGACGAAGACGGAAACATTGCTGAACATGGCCATAATGATTACCAAGATGATGACCAAAATATATTTATAAGACAAGTGCATTCATCCCTTTATTTTTCTACAATTAGTTGATAAATATAATTGAATATTTTGTGTATGCCTCATACTTATGTGTAGTAGAATTTTATACTTTACAGTTTGGCGAACAGAAACTGAGGATAAGAATGCTATATATTTAAGGTGAGAATCTGTCGAATATGCATTACGGGAACATAAAAAGCGTTGCCACATGATAGAGAATTCTTTTTCAACATCATTATTCATAAATGACTGTCAAACTCCTATGCAAGTGGCAATTTATATGATAAATCACGTACTGAGAAGAATCCTTGCGAAAGAGAAACAATTACAGCTGCGAGAAGAGAAAGTAAATTATCATCAGGTGCTAACTATTGAAGTCAAATATCTGGCAACCTGGATATTCCCAAGATATCAATGCACAAAATAGTGCAAGTATTATCTTAATATGTAGTCAAGCAATATTTAGTTTTCAACAATTGATGCATACTAATTGTAAGTTAAAAACCATTATCATCAATAAATGATAATGCTATAAAATATTTGAACATAATGAATACATCGTTAGAGATACACTCGTAGATCATTGGACCAAGTTAAGTGCGTGCTTCTCAATACTGCTACTTCTGCATATCTAGTCACAGGAGATGATGTGTCCATGACCTTTAGAAAGCCTTTAAAAATGGTGAAATGCTGAATACTGTTGATGTTTAGCTTGAATATTTGTACAACGATAACCGCAAAGAAACAAACGTGAATGTGGAAATAATTACAGAAGCTTGCAATATGTGAGGGGAGGGCTGGAATAAGTGTTGAGTGCAGAGTCTAGAAGGGGATACACAGTAGATGTGATAAAAAACCGGTTGGTGGACTGGATGTGCAGCTGGAGATTTCTAAAGTACGGAGACTGTTCTATTAAATTAGAAATGGCAAGAATCAGGGCGTGGTTCAAATGAGTTGCCAAGTGGATATTTTCCAATCCGTCAAAATGTTTTAGCTTGGATGATGTCTAGGATAGTTTTGTGGGCAGAAAAAGCAGCGTCCCATTCGTCGTAAACGCAGTCAAATGTGACTCTTACTACATTCGTATGTGTCTTATTGCCACTACTTAGGTGATTATTACTAACTGCTGCAATTACTTCATGGAAGCTAACTGCACTACAAGTGCTGCTCTGAAAGTATCGATCTATATCATTCATGACTACCTTCATAGTTATTTAACCACCACCATCCAATCCTCATTTAGATAGGCTACGGGTGTCCTTGACATTAAGTTTAAATAATGTTTTACTTTAAGATTTCTGTGTTTGGCATCCGTATAGCGTAGGGGAGGTTTATCCTTCAAGTAGTTCTGAGCACAAGGTCTGTTTGGGCAGTTTGTCAGTTGATATTCGGGCAACATGCGTCTGACATAGGTCTATCCTAATGAAATCTGTTATACTTTGAAATCCTTTTCACAATAATACCTTAGTTTGGGGGACCATTTCTCTCCAGGATATTTGCATGATTGTTCTCATGAGGAAGGCGTGAATTTTCATCATCTGACTCCTGTGCCATGTCCAGGTGTAGACATCATGCAGACAATGTTGTGCTCAACCTAGATGGTACATTTTGACAAGCACGTGGTTATTGAAATCTTAAGGCGTAGTTTACGACAGGGAAGATTTACAGAGACCAGATTAGAGTGTTAGTCAAGCTGGATTTCAATGGGGAAATTATCATCAATGGATAGTAGTATCTTTAAAAAGTAACAACTGCGTAGGCTCGGTAAAATATAGTAAGAAGGTAACGGTAAACATCATTAAAATTATTTAGAAGAAGCTGTTATCAAGTATTCCTCAGCGAAAGGGCTAGCTGCGTGAATGTCATTTTACCATTTTATTTTACTCAAAAACATGAAGGCGGCGTCGTCCGAACTAATGAGCGGACGCTAGGGCACAAAGTCATACAAACTGATGGCAAGGGATCATCGACACAAACGAAGGATGATGAAATATTTGATAGACTGCCAAATGTATGTAATATCCGATTCGAAGCGGAGGTTTACAAATTTTCAGCATCAATTCCCAGAACTGTTCGAGATGTGCGACGGACGAAAGACAATAGGCTTTGAAACCTTCCTTGAAGATCTGCCACAAATCACGATGGTGTAGATGGTGTGGTGTAAAAATCCTATTTCAGTTTCTGAAAGAGCGGAAACAATGTTCGTTTATGTAAAAGTATTGTCCCCAGGATTGACGTTTCTACCCTACTACTTCCATTGTTACATGCCATATTGTTCGACCCTGACATGGATATCGTATAACGCAACGTACAGTCATACCTGCGCTTATACGTACCTTTTAATTTAATTTCTCTTAGAGTATCTACATCCGAAAAAATTAGCATTGCAGTATATATACTGTTACCATAATTTAGCAATTATATAGCTTTTTTATGCGTATAAACTCTATGCCTACTGAATTTTTGAATATACATATAATATATAACCAACAAAAAAGATGAATTCTGATATCGTAAATAAATTCAAATATGTATTATTCCAATAAAGTGATGATATAATCGGATGTATAATAATGGATTCCAAATATTTATAAACAAATGTATCCAAGAGAAGAATTAGGAATATAATATGGTATATTATCGTTTCATATATTTATATATATTTTTTTAGATATGAATACTTACTAAAAAAACTAAAATTAATCTGTAGATTATATTGTAAATGAATAAAGGACCAACTACAAGAAAACTTATAACCGCACATACACATAAACATAAAGATAAATACCAATTATTTTATGACCACGTGTTTAAGAAGTTCCCTTCGCAATCCTGTGCTTGCGGGCGTATTCCAAATGGGCAAGTGTTTTTTTCTACTACAGTCTTCGTTCACCACAAGATTTGCGGATGAAATTGTGTAAAGGGAACTCAGATTGATATAAAACTTATTATTGGTTGAAAGGCGTATTCCGTCAACCGATTCGATGCCTGGAAGTTGGCTGCTTTCAATAGCATCCAGATTGTAGCAGACATTTGGACAAGGTTCTAATCTAAGGATAACTCGATCTTGAGTTGAGGTGATTCCTACTGCAGCAAATCGTCTGTTGTGCATTTCATCATTTGCCTAAGTCATGGAAAATAAATTCGTGGAGACATGGCGTAACATTTTATCAGAAAAAAATACACTAAGTATAATGCAGCCTTTCATAAAATACATACCAAAAACATGCTGTAACACAAATTTACAATGACAAAAAAGGTAAAATCTAAATAAACTAGTGATTGGCTGCGTCAGCGAAAACAAAACAAAAATAAAACAGATAAATACAATTCCTCAAACAAGACAAGTTGAAGCTACTGAGGAGACCTGAGTTGTTACGTTTCAAAGAAGAGCCCACACAGTGAAGCTCAACTCACGCCAAGGTACACGAACTTATTTTAATTTACGAAACCTCTACGCAAATTGACAGGCAAGCGTAAACGCATCACACAACGAACTCTTTAGATGTACACAGAGAGGTATAAATCAATTAGATAAAACAATCACAATTACATAGATAAAAATATATTGAAGTCGATTACGGCACGTTTAAACTCCAAACTAATCTATGACAACACTTGTTAGTTAAACAAAGTCATTGTGAATGTCTTTCAACACGTTTTTCATTCTAAAACTAAGTAAGATATCAGATGCAATGCCAAAGATGTGTGGCATAAATATGATTTTAATTATTACATTCAGTTGTAACTATATAATTATTAATCCCATTAGCATATTAAACGAGGATATGTCTAATTATAAGGTGTATTTTCTTGTGATTGATGGCTTTCATGTTTATCATGGGTGTATTTATAAACAAGGTAATCAAAAGCATTAGTTATTGCAGAGTAGTAATGCTATGTACACGAAAGTGTAGAGAATAGAAATTAATATGTGCAGTATTTGGAAATAGAGAGAATAATGGAGGAACCGAACAAGGATGTTTTTAAACAAAAATATCAAGAAATATATGAAGTAATCAACTGATATAGGAATACATACACAAAGGAATTGAATTAATATAATTACAATCTTAATTAAATTTTATATATTTAATGAATAAAAAAACAATACAGATGGAATAAACAAAACAAATCTAGATCAATGGAAATTTAATTATAAAGAAAAGAGAGTATATATACATATATATTCAATTAGACGTCTATTTTTTATATAAATGAAATAAGGATTATTTTGTCTTT
>JAOPJM010381541.1:0-11466 GCA_027124095.1 Muusoctopus leioderma | reverse complement strand
TACACACGTCGCCACTGTAAACAACGCCATTGCACACATACAATATACTTTTATGCAGGCCGAACTCAATGCTGAACCGACACTACACACGTCGCCACTGTAAACAACGCCATTGCACACATACAATATACTTTTATGCAGGCCGAACTCAATGCTGAACCGACACTACACACGTCGCCACTGTAAACAACGCCATTGCACACATACAATATACTTTTATGCAGGCCGAACTCAATGCTGAACCGACACTACACACGTCGCCACTGTAAACAACGCCATTGCACACATACAATATACTTTTATGCAGGCCGAACTCAATGCTGAACTGACACTACACACGTCGCCACTGTAAACAACGCCATTGCACACATACAATATACATGTATGCAGGCTGAACTCAATGCAAATGATTCATTACTATATGCTTTTCCGCTTTAAGTGACGCCATTGTACACAACCCACTGCCTCGAAGGCGAACCACACCTCACACCTACTCTCATTTAACATAATCCATCCCATGCATGTCACACTTATGTAAACTGGGCTTAATGTACACCTGACACTCTTTAAGTCGCCACCTTTAAGTGACGCCATGGTATACAGCCCGCTGTATTCATGTTGAACCATGCCCCGCACTTACACCCAGTTAGTATAAACCACACTATGCATATTTATGAAAACTGAGCTCAACCTGATACTGTGCGGGCCGTATTCATTTTAATTGCAAGCTCCTTTTTGGCATGCCATAATAAATATATGTCTACTCCCTACACAGAGGAAGAAATGCCTCCAACTCTACCCTATCACCGGGGTGTGACCAGGATATCTTAGACACTACACTCTCGCAGGATGCGGGCACACCCAGTGATTTCGGGGCCAGTCCCGACCCTAAAAGGCACCTGTGTACACTTGTGTATATCCATTAACTAGTGACCGTGTAGACATGGCTGTTAATTTAGTGTACTTATACAGACCTAGCTGAATTATACATAAGGTTTTATGAGGCGCTTACATTTTGCCACCGACTGTGCTTACGTTTCTGACCAATTTAGTGCTCGCCTACTTTTACGCATACTTTAACGATTAAGCCTGCATAACAGACTTTTATATGACTTCAACGGTGCATTCATCATCCACCCACTTCTTGCAACACTAACCTTTACATTAACACAATAATCTACGCATTAATATATACAGACATCAAGATAGGTAAACACGTACTGTGCTTCAGATGCTTGCATATTGGTCTCCACATTTTGGTACTTATAGAGTTTCCTCCCTTGACTACATACCATTAACTGACCCATTTTGTATTTGGTCTGGTTTGCTTTCGCTTGTTTACCTTTATTCACGTTAAGCCACATAACCACATATTTGTAACCCGTATGTCAATGCTTTTTCTGTTGTATTTAAGAATGTGACCTTGGTGGCAAATAAAGTATTATTATTGATATTCTAATGTTAGTATCAGTCTAGTAAGGTCACATTTTATCAAACGTCCAGAAAGGTATCCACTTCTTAGGTGCTATTGCGGAATTAGAATGGGGTCTTAGAGTTACGTCGGATCTGAGTAGGTTGTACGGGGAGGCAGGAGTGTAAAACGCCTCTTGAATATACTTGTTCGAATTGATAGATAAAGTTTGAAGATTTGAATTGACAGATAGATATCAATTAGAGAGCTTGGCTACATTACTGTGGACAAGATCATATTTATATAAGACTTTTATTGGGTTGAGATGGGACTAGCATAAGTTGTCCACACCTTCGTGTAGTTGCTAAACAAATTACAAATTTGCGATATTGATGATTATCTAAGATAAAAAAAAGAGACCAGTATTCTGAAAATTAAGTGTGTCACATAGCCGATTGAAATAACTGACACCTCACACTTGCAATGTATTTTTCGTACTCTGGCAGAGAAAATTGTCTTTCAACCTTACATGACCTAACTATAGTTAAACGAAAGCCCCGAGATGAATGTATAGAGGTTATTGGAAGGAATGTGACACAAGCAATTTGAAAGACCTAGTCTGTTGGGGATACGATAGTGTTAATAACAAACGCGTCGCTATCTCACGAGAGGAAACCTACATGGGCCGAAATATTGATTTAGTTGTTTGGGAACTAACAGAAGGCATTATAGCAACAGACGTTGACTGGATTTAAAAAATAAATAATAGAATAGAATCTGTTAAATTTAGCCAAACCTTAGCGCTTGAAGATGGGAGAATAGAAGAGTGCGTTTGTTGGTAAATTCGAAGAGGTTTTTGCAAAAAGACAACACTGCTATAGTTGAGAACAGCCCTAGGTCGTTTCTTCAACGCCAAATATGAAGGTTGTGACCGTAGAGCTAAAGGACGTGTACTAATACATGAGGCCGTTACGAAGGCATGACATGGCAACAAAGGCACAATACAGTCTATACTGAGGTAAATTTATGTGCCGTGAGACGAACTTATATGATTTTACGAATTGTATTAACTATCATTCTTTTGCCGACAGACCATAACTAGATTCTTCGGATTCTAGTTTTTTTACAGTCTATTGAGCTGTAACGGGCTCTTGGTGGCAGACCCATAGGAGGTGTGTGAATCCTTCCACCAGCACCTTTTAGAAATGCTTAGGGAGGAATATTCTCAAGACGGTGAACTCTACAGGATTCCTTGACGGTTTGCCTCGACTTACAAAGTGTTGCGATTAACTCATCATTGTGTCCGGAGCAATAGAAGGATTGGACGGCTGTCGGTGGGACTGGATGATCAACACTGTAAATTATATTTGTACATACCAAGCTTAGTTCTAATCTTAGTCGGTTTTTACCTCAACTGACCTCAACTGGAAGTTGACTCGGTTCATTTCTAGATTTGTGAACCTGAGAGTGGCTGCATTGCTGAGAAAATGCTTTTCAGTTCTGAGTTCAATTCCTCAAGCGTGAAAAATTACCTACGATAGACTGGCGTCTTATCCAAAAGAAGATTTTCTCATCCACGACGCCACAGAGACTGGAGATAAGCACCAGTTCAAGGATCTATGGAGAATTTGAAGGGATAGACAGCATCACAGAGAAATCATATGTTGCTGGCAATAACGGTGTGTGTTCGATTGTAAGCATGTCAGTCGGAGCAGCAATGCGCTGGATTATGAGTTTAGTGATCCAATAAGCCTAGTCGGTTAAAATCCCGTATCTATATAACGATTTAGAAGAGAAATACACTGGAATATTTTTCTATTATCTTCTCTCAGACCTACGAGAAGATTTTACCTCAGCTTTACAAGCAAACGAAAAACTCATTAGAGTTTTTACTTAGAGGTGAACTCTACCACCCAGTGGTATCTACGAAGATCTGGCTAAACTCGTTAGTTGAGGGTTATGTGTCTTTGCTATGGATCTTTGATCTTTCGTCTGATTTTTCGGTACTCTATCAAATCAGTCATATTTATCCTTTGCGTAAGTTTAAGAGCGTCTGTGAATGAAAGTTGGAAGATGTTCAGATCGATCACCAGATCACGTTTCTAAATCATAAACATATTTATCTTATTTTGACTTCAAATACAAAGACAATTTTTTTAGAAGAAACATATAGTCGATTGAATCAACACCATTGTATTACTTATTTTATTGACTCCAAAGCGATAAAAGGCGAGGTCGATCCTGGAGAGAATTGAATCAAACCATAAAATATCGATTTCTTTGGACAAGACACAAGACCAATTTTAGAAAGAAGTTATATACAATTTTAATCTACTCTGGTATATTACTGGCACTTATTTCATCGGTACTGGTGTGATTTAAATACTGTGTGTTTAAATACTGTGGAATAGACTAACTACTTCAAGGCATTTTTCACCACTAACATTTCTGTAAACTCAAAACCCATGAAATGTTATTGATTCACACTTGACTGAACGCTATATTGATTCACACTTGACTGAACGCTATATTGATTCACACTTGACTGAACGCTATATTCAAAAGAAGGTGAAATAGAATGTGTGACTCTTATAACTTTTCGAAAAATTTTAGCGGCACAAATGAGACGAGCTGGCTTCAACCGGGAATTGAAACCGCCAAACTGTAAAATATTGATTTCTAACATAGACACAAAACCTCAACTGTAGAAGAGGGTATAGCCGATTGGATCTCCCCAGTACTAAACTAAATTGGTACTTATTTTATCGATCCCGGAAGGATGAAAGACAAAAAGTTGGCCTCGACAGGATTTGAACACAGAGCGTTTTTGTCCATCAATCTACTGAATCTGCCAATCTATCACTTCCCAAAGCACAGAATATTAACATTGGGTTTTGAAAAATTAATAATTATAATTAATGAAGAAAGTTTTATTTCGTTTGATTTTGTTTTTGTTTTTTCCTTAATATTCTAAAACTTACATGAGCTAGAGAAAACGTAAGTAACATTTCAGTGCTATTGTTAAACAGAAAGAATTATTAATGCCAACAATATAGAGTATTTGCAATTAGATTTTAATTACAAAGAGAAACTGTTGGCGGTTAATTAGTGTGAATGTAATATTGTGGACAATGTGAAAAATACAGAATGTTAATTAACATCGTAGTATTTATTATTTAAAAGCAGCTACGACCAATGAATAGAATATCAACTTGCTAATTCGAGAGTCGCTCATTAAAATCCAATATCCAAACACATGTGCCGCGAGGTGCCTTTCAGTAACGGGAACTTAATTGAAAATTAGCCAATAAGAGTTACCTGTTGTTTGTAAAGTCCGGAATTTAAGGAAACTGGTAATGGACTACGTCGGTAACAATTAATCCAAAGGTTGCCGTTGTTGTTGTTGTTTATCCCCAGGTTGTTGTTGTTGTTGTTGTTGTTGTTTAGCCCCAGGTTGTTGTTGTTGTTGTTGTTTAGCCCCAGGTCATCGTTGATCAAGTAGACCTATGATCAACGACATTCCAGTCTCGATCATCTCCACTTTTTGTATAACCAGGACTACATTATCCAATGTTTCCTTCCTTTTTTCAAGGAAGATTTGGCTGCTATTTCTAGCAGGTCGAGCGACCATATAGATATTCCCTCGTCGGTTAATAAGGTTGTTTTATACGGATAAATGTCTTACAATTCTGTTCCAATTCCTCCCAAAATAAATAAAACAGCTTCATTGTATCATGCTTGCTTGCCGAAATATTTGGTCAGAGAATTAAGGAGTACCTTCTTATTTCATTTTACGCTCGCGTAAATGTGTGTGTGTGTGTGTGTGTGTGTGTGTGTGTGTGTGTGTGCTAGTATTCTGTGACGAAATAAGAACTCACAACCTCCAAATAGAGGAACCAATATCTTATCCTCTCAAGCATTGCGAAAAGTCCTTCTCTCTTCTATCAATAATAATTGTTTCTAAATTAGGCACAAGGCCAACAATCCCCAGTACTTGACTGGTACATTATTTTATCGACCCCGGAAGGATGAAAGGCAAAGATATGCCGTCAGTGAGTATAGTGATAAACTTGACATGCTGAGGACAATCACTGTGAACGGCGGAACTTTAAGTTTCTTTTCAATAATGATAAGAGGGAAAAGAAATTTATTAGAATTAACGAATCCATAAACGACGCGTTTCCACAAGATAGATTGAAGAAATTCGAGCAAGTTCAGAGTGCTGTTTTACATTTAAGATAGCTATCGAAGATACAGTCACGCCATCATGTGGCACCTTGCCATACTAACACGGAGAAAGAGATGTTGCTGGAAAGCTTAAATTTCATTTGCAAACAGATATACCGCAGTTTAGCTGTCTTCGCATGATTGATATCGAACGCCCAGACTAATGCTAGTGAGAGTAATGAAGCAAATAAAATGCCCCAAGTTTGTCTTATTACTTACCATTATCATATTTCTGTATTAAACATATCATTTAAAAGACTTTCTGTGTTTGTAAACGAAAGTTTTGTGCCTAAGTAACTAGAGTTAGTTGTAATGATTTACAAACTAGACATATGTCAACCCAGCACGAACTTACCTAAAGCCTAACTAATTATGCACCCGTTTATTTTATCACATTTTCATATACCCACTTTCTTATCAGATAATTTATATTAAATGTGTTCAATAATGGTATATTGTACTACCTATATACTACCATAAAAGGTGGTACGCTAACTCAATGAAAACGGGTTTAAAACGTTATATACTTGCAAATTATGTATCCACACAACGTTCATTCTTATCACAAATTCTGATCAGTGAAGGAGCACATTTCTTAAAATGTTTAATTTTAACATGTCTGTCAATAGACAATGATGATGTGAAATATTTAATCAGATAAGGTATTGAGGTACTTGTTCATGGAGCGCAATTCGAATATGTTGCATTTCGTTGTATGCCTGGGCAGAACAACATTTCAACGTACATTGCCTCATTTTACTTAACTGCCAGTAATAGTACCAAATAATCTTGGAATGCTACAGGCAACAGACCAGCACCTTATCCAAGAAGAGATTTATCTGTCATCTACTAAAGGTCATAAAAAAAATGGAGCTAAACACCAGCCCTCAAAAGCTTCTCCGCCCGGACATTAGGAGACACTGAAGTGTTTCTATTGATAGACAATATGAATTAGAACATTTATTTAATATGGGAAAAATGACAAGGAAATAATGGAAATCATTTACAAGTTTTGAACAACCATTGCTAATTACTAACAGATTTATAAAAATACGGAAATGAAGAAACCTCGGATTTATGAGAGAAGGAAATGAAGATGTGTGGCGTTACCCTGTCGGGTTTAATTACTCAAATCCATACTCTAATTTGAATCACTGCATGAAGACCTCACTAATGTCTCAACAACCCTTTGGCGTGTAGGATATTACAAACTTTACTTAATTTGAAAGCAGAACTTACTGTATTATTCATAATTACTAAACCTGATGAACATAATTAAGTACAAAGCAACAAGCCGTTGCTTCATTATAATATATTTTGGTTTTTTGGCGAAATCATACATTGACTCGCAAACCCAGCCAATATAGAATTGTTGATGTTTATCGTGGGAGCTGAGAATATCGCCATTATCTCAACTCCGTCACGGTAGCAATAAGGAGGTGGTGGACGCGGCGGTGATGGTTTAAGGCATCGCGTCCAAAAGGAGTGGAATGAGTCGGTAACGTTATATGTACATATGTATAAGTTTATTTACAGAGGTTAATACATAGATAGAAGGTTTACCAGAATGGTAAACCGGAACACAGTACAATGGCGACACACAACAATAGTGGGACACAGAGGTGAATGTAAGTAAGAATGTGTGTGCATATGTGAGTGTGTCTGTGTGCGTGTGTTCGTTAAAGGGGTTTGTTCCGATCGGCTACCTCAGGGCAGGTTAAGCATACCGTCAGGAACGCGTAGCAACTGGCCGAGTATATCGACAGGATTCCTGACGGCAGAGGCAGGCTGCCGAGGTATATATCGTGGGACGAACCGAGGCGAGAAAGCTAGCGAGAGACAGCAGTAGAGAGATGCATGTGTGGTGGAGAAGGAGAAAGCCAAAATAGAGAGATGCATGTGTGCTTTCTCTGTTCGTGGCGCCGTGCACAAACCGAGGTAATGGCAACATGTGGAACAATCGATTCCCTGGCCCGTTTCTCGTGGCTTGCATTAGCCAGCAGAACAGCAAACAGCGAAAGCATCATAGAAGTGAGAGGGACAGAGTAAGAGGTATACGTGTTGTGTCGATGCATGTCTGTTTGTTGTATGCGCGCATCTCTGAGCTAACCAGCCCGACGCTGGGCGTCGGAGAATCTGTGGCTAACTGCCGGCTAGCTCGAAGTGCGGGCTATTTATAGTAATGAGCCAGAAAGAGCGGGAAAGTAAGACAAAGGGGTATTTAGCTCCGCCTACGTGGCGTAAAGCTTGGGTCACGTGGTGCGTCGCTATAGGCGGAGCTACGCAGGGAAAGTCGAAGTCACCTACGCATAATGGACGAGGTTACAACTGCATTCAAGGGTACTGCTACACTACAGTATCACACCTAGTTCACCTGTTGTTTTTTGTTGATGTTGTTGTTGTTTAGCCCCAGGTTAGAGTTGAACAAACAAACCTATGATTAATGGTATTCCAGCTGTGACCAATTTGTCCCAAATTCGGGTATTGTGCTTCTGTTTTTTTTTTAAAGACAGAAGTGTGTGACTCAAGGAAGAAAGATTTGATTGCTATTTGTAGCAGGTTGAATGACTGTGTAGAGGCTCCTTCATTGGCTCGATAACAGTAATACTGTTCAGACCCAAGTCAGCCCTGATCTAGCAGACTTATAATCAAAGGTGTTCCAGCCATGAACATCCTGTCTTATTTTCAAATATAGTATATCTAGGATTACATTATCCATTGTGTCCATTTTCTTTTTAATATGCCAGGATGTTATTTGAGGGAGATTTGACTGCTATTTCTTGTGGGTTGAATGACCACATAAAAGTTCCTTGTTGGTTCGTCTAAGTTCATTTAGTTGTAGGCGGTGGAGAGGGGATATGTTTAAGATGTTCAAGGGTAAATTACATGCGATACTCTAGCTACCATTCCAAGGAGTGACACAGCTCATTTATATACCTAATGTTACTAAATCTGAATCTTACTACCCTCTCTATTTTATGAACTCCTGCAGTATATATAAACATAACATTTTCACATTAGTATATATATGTATATATGGGTGTGTATGAGTGTATTTATATAAATATGTATGTATAAATATGCATGTATACATACATAAAAACATCCAGTACAGTAATCCAGGTTTGATCTGCATCAGCAAGGTAACATATATATATACCCAGAATGGCTCATGAAAAAAAAAACTAATAGGGGTACAAAGTCAATGTATTGCACTGTGAAGGAGAGTGTAGCAACCTACAGGCCTTCATACAGTCAGTCTTTCACCATTTTTCATTGGTTTTATTTGGACCAACATTGAGAACCCAGTATTCTGTCAACCATTTTGGCTATATAAACATAATGCTAAACTGTCTGTCTCTTAGCACTCTTAGCTATTGAGCTTTGCCTCAACAAGAAGTAGCAACCTCTTTCTAGACAAGACATACTGAAAGCAGCACACATTACAGAATCAGCTGTTTGGCTGCTAACATTTTCAGCTGTCTTGAATAACAAAATACGGTAAGCCAAACAAGAAACCAATTTGCTAGATTACAACCACGTATGTTATTTTCAGTATTTTTCAGCAACATTTTTTCATTCATACCATGCAAAGAGGAACTTTAATACACAAGCATATATATAACACTATTTTCACTCAATTGACTTTATAAAAATGAACATACATTTGTTATTTTTCTTACAGCATATTTTAAGTAAACCTTGTTTGTATTAATGTTGTAAAGTTGTAAAAGAAAATATCTTTAAGATGGAAATAAGTGAGGTGGTGTTATTAAGAATGTGGCCAGTAATAGTGTACAAGAAGCAAGCAGAGTCAAGAGTTTCCAACAGAAAAGCATGAACAAAATGGAGGGATAATGCCAGAAGTGCATGAGAGTTAAGTGTGAGAGAAGTTGTAAGTTGTGTGTGTGTTTGAGAAAGAGTGGGGGGGGTTAAGTATGAGAGAGGTTGAAAGTGAATATGCGTGTGAACTGTGTGTGTGGAAGTTTGAACGTTTGAGATGTAATGTGTGTGTGTGTGTGTGTGTGTATGGATGCAGCATGGCTGAATGGTTAAGAAATTTGCTTCACAATCATGAGGTCCTGGGTTTGATCCCACTGCATGACATGTTGGACGAGTGTCAGCCCAAGCCTTGTGAGTGAAATTAGATAGATGGAAACTGTGCAGAAGCCTGTCGGATGGATTGTAGCTGTAATTCAATGGTCCAGCTTTATCATACACACACACACTGTGTCACACTGATTCTGATTGTGGATTACGTGAAGGGTACATGTGTCTGTGGAATACTCAACCACTTGCATGTTAATTCAATAGGTAGGTGGTTCAGTTGATCAAGCAGCTGAATACTCATTGCCAAAACGAACAGGGATACATTTACTTTTTTACTTATGTGTATGTATGTGGAGGAGTGTAATTATGTTTGTTTGAAGTGCATGTGTGGAAGTTTGAGAAATCATAGTGAGTTTGTGTGTGAATATGTGTATTGTGTGTGTGTCTGAATTGCATGAGTGGATGTTTATCAGTGTGTCTGTGTGTATGGGGGTTGCTTAACTCTTAACATCCTGTTGTAAATTTTCTAAGTCCTGCACTGATTGAGCAGAAAATGCTTAAAAATGGGCTTTTTGTAGTTTATCTATTATGAAATTTACAGGTAAGAAACACAGGTGTCTGAGGTATTTTCACACAAAAATATTTCACTTTCACCATATCATTTATATCAATTTGATGATGCGGTATTGTGTGGAACTGTGTCCTATAGGATGTTAAGAGTTAAAGAGAGAAGAGAGATACATTTCCTCCTGGATAACATACCAATCAACCACATATAGAACATTCCCAGATGATCTGGTAGCAGTTTCTCTACAACACTGAGACAGAGCTGAGACAATGTAGGATATAACGAACTTCCTGATTATACAATGGTGGAATTGAACTGTGGTGGAATTGAACTTAAAACTTATGAGCTAGAAGGTCAATATCAGACCAACACAGCCATTTTAACATAACAAACTTCCTGATTACACAAACGAAACACCTGTGGTAGAACTGAACACCTGTGGTGGAATTGAACTTAAAACCTAAGAGCTAGAAGGTCAATATTATCCCAACTCGGCCATTTTACATCTACCAACTAAAGACAGAGAGTCTCTATGCAGTCGCTCAACATGCTAGAAATAGCAGCTAAATCTCTGTCTTAAATAAGAGAAGGAGACATTGGATAATGAAGTTCTAGTTATGCTATATCTGGAAAGAAAAAAGAAAAGGGGAAAGAAAAAAGAAAAAAAAAGACAGGATGGTCAAAGTTGGAATGCCTTTGATCATAAGTCTGCTCAATCATTACTGACCAGGGGCTAAATAACAACAACAACACTCCGCTCTCCTTTCATCGTGTGCTTTCAACACAGTTCACATTAGCAGTGTCTTCTTGTTCAAAACAACAAAACACAAACTTATGTTCTACAAATTTTATAATCTGCTTTCATAGTGTTGTTAAGTAGCTGAAGAAGACTTCAATCAATAGCAGATAACATTTCCAGAAGATCTGCCACAGCCTCTTAACACGTTAGATTAACACTTTCATGGCTATATTTCCAATGAAATACACTCTTTTAATCTTTTACTGGCTTCAGTCATTTCACTGCGGCCATGCTGGGGCACCGCCTTGGAGGAATTTTAGTTGATCAGATTAACCCCCCAGTACTTATTTTTAAGTCTGGTACTTATTCTATTGGTCTCTAATGCAGAACCACTAAGTTATGGAACATTAACAAACATGCACATAAAGACAGAGAGAGACAAACACAAACATATATATATACACACACACA
>JAOPJM010381333.1:0-11468 GCA_027124095.1 Muusoctopus leioderma | reverse complement strand
TCAAGTACTGGTTATTGTTGGCCTTGTGCCTAAATTAGAAACAATTATTATTATTATTATTATTATTATTATTATTAGAAAGATAATAATGTTGGTGGTTAAAATGAAACACCTACAACTGGTTATTATTATTATTACAACTGGTTATTATTATTATTATTATTATTATTATTATTATTATTATTATTAGAAAGATAATAATGTTGGTGGTTAAAAGGGGATTAATGAAACCCCTACAACTGGTTATGAAGTCACTGGATGAAGCAACAAATGTTGTTGCCAACACAAACAGAATGATGGGACTCAGAAAATGTAGTGGTAGAAGCAAAATTTGTGAAGTATCTTCTAATGTTTCAATAATGGTATAATTCTCAACATGAAGGTATATACATTCATTACACAAATTTGGCGGTGAATTTGCAGAGTCGTTAGGATAGCATTGGATAGAATATCTCATAGTATTTGTTTCGGCTCACTGCACTCAGAGTTCAAATCCCACCAGAGTCAACTTTGCCATTCATCCTTTCGGGGTAGATAAATAAAGTACCAGTCTGGACTGGTGGAATCGTTAGAGCATCAGGATGCCTTGTCGTATTTGTTCCGTCTCTTTGTGTTCTGAGTTCAAATCCCACCATGGCCTACTTGAGTGGTAGACTTAATCCGTTACCCAGTTTAACACCACCACTTAGCCCTTGGGTACCTTTAGCAGAGTTCATTCTGTTGCAAGCATTTTGGCCACGTCTCTGATCTGAGGATATCTTCCTCCCTCCAGTCTTGGAGGCCCTAAACAACGGTGATGGGCACTGCCATCTCTCCTGACTAAGCGATAAAAAGAAATTCAATAAAAATAATTTTACGATGTTTTAAAGATCAAAATGTTAAAAATGCTTCGTTGATGTATTAGTTCAAACTTTTTTCTCAGTAGTATCATTAAAACCATGATAACTGCTGCTATTTCCAAAATGTGTGTCATATTTATGCTGCCAGTTTGATGGCCTGTTTTATTCTGTGTTGGCTTGATGACATATTTCTTAGCTGTTGACAATAATTTCATTATAAATTGACTTAAACCATTACCTCGCTCTATTTATACTGTTTTTAGTTTGTTTGTTATTTCTTAGTTTTTTGTTGCTTTTTTATTTTTGCCCTTTTTTCACATTTAATACTAATTTCATCATTGAAGCAGAATCATTACATTTTATGTTTCATTTAAATACTCTTTTACTCTTTTACTGGTTTCAGTCATTTTACTGGTTTCTTCAAGGTGGTACCCCATAATGGGGCACCACCTTGAGTTTAGTTGATGAAATAGACCCCAGTACTTATTTTTAAGTCTGGTACTTATTCTATCAGTCATTAAGTTACGTAAAGACACAGAAACAAACACAGATGCACACACATATACATATATACACAAACACACACACACACTCGCACACATATATCATCATCATCATTTTACGTCTGTTTTCCATGCTGGCATGGGTTGGATGGGTGATTTCAGCCCTCATTGATTGTGAATGGAGTCACCACTCTCCTAGATGGGTTGGGGGACCATGCCTCACACATATGTTTTGTTAGGCTTGGTTTCTATGGCTGGATGCCTTCCTATCACCAACCACTTTACAGAGTGTATGGGGTACATTTATCGTGGCACCAACACTAGAGAAGTTGTCATGTCCAAGACATGACTATAGAGCCCTCTTGATCCAGTGTTGTCTTTGAACGATCACCAAGCACTTTACAGAGTGCACTGGATGCATTTATCATGTCACCAGCACTAGAGAGGGTGCCTTGTCTCTAAGCAGGCTAAAGATTCCCTCTCTACTCAACATAGTCTCCATTCTATGAGGGCAAACGTGACTTGAGAGCATGAATAGGAGATAGGTTATATATGGGAGGGTCAAATGAGGAAAAGAGTATGAGTATGGGTAAAAGTAGGGGAAGCTGAGAATTTGAAGGGAGAGAAGGGAAAGGAGCAAGAGAGAGGGAAGAAAGGTGTGACAGTATGAGTGTAAATAGGAAAGTAGTGATTACGAGAGGGCAGAAGGGGGATGTGGAGAGGGGACATAGTATTAGTATAAGGGGAAAGAGTGTTGGTGGAAACTACATATTGGGTGCATTTTGTTGTGGGACTGGTACTAGAGAGTATATATATATATATATATAAATATAGTTGAATTCGGCAAACAACAAGCAAAAAGAGAACTCAATTTATTGAAACAGCTTTCATTTGTTTGAGTGTATAACACCATGCTTGAAGAATAACTTTGAGTTGTCCTTCAGGCACGGTGTTATACACCCGAACAAATATATATATATATAAAGCCAAAGAATAGTATACAGAATAAATATTAGACTTATCGAAAATTAACTCCAAGCTAAAGACAAAAAAAAACAATTGCTTAGTTGCACTTAGTTCTGTGAAATGGCAAAGGGAGGTAATTTTCGAGAAATTAAATATTTCTTTTTACAAAATATATTTCTCATGCTGGGGAAAATGGACATATGTGTGTGTACAATTATATACATTTAGGTATGTCTCCTTAAGTTTTCAGTTCAAATCCCACTATAGTTGTCTTTGCCTTTCAACCTTCCTGAGGTCCACAAAATAAGTACCAGTAAAGTACTGGGATTGATTTAATCAACTGTACCTCTCCCACTGGATGGCAGAATTGGAGAAGCAATGTATAAAAAAGCCTGTAGTATTTAGTAACATCTCTTTATTTTCTGACTTAAAATTCTGCTGAGGTCGACTTCGCCTTTCATCTTTCCAGGGACAATAAAATAAGTACCAGTCAAGTACTGGATAGATTTAATTGACTAGACCTCTTCCTTAAAGATTTTGGTTTTGTGCCTATTCTGGAAACCATCATCATCATTATTAGTCCTTAGCATGTCTGAGAGAATGCCTTGCAGTATTCGTTCTGGTTCACTGTGATCTGAGTTTAAATCCTGCCGGGGTTGTTAGCCTTGTGCCTATGTTAGAAACATTATTATTATTAGCCAATGTCAACTTTGGCTTTCATCCTTCCTGGGTCAATAAAGCGTCAGTCAAGTGTTGGGGTCGATTTAATCGACTTACTCCTCCCCCAAAAATTTCTGGCCTTGTGCCTTTGTTAGAAACAATTATTATTATTATTAGCACTGTTGTGTCACCAAGGACTGGATCTTTGGATTCATTTGTGCCACTTTCATGGCTAAAGCTGCAGTTAAGCTCTGTGGAGTGAAAACATTGACTCGCTCTCGCGCGCACGCACACACGCACGCACACACACACACACACACACACACACACACACATAAAAACTGACACTCCCAAATCCATCCCAAACCTAATGGTAGTGTTTAGTTTATGTTTTGTCTTGTTCAATTCTTGAAATAGTGTGGCTACTTAGACATTAAGAAATACTTTCATGTTTCCTGTGTTGTCCTTATTGTTCTTTTCTTTTTTTTCTTTTTTTTTCTCTTTCTCTACTTGAAACAAGAACTCCCCCATTTTATCTGTTTGTCATTGTCATCTGAAAAAGTCTGTCAACTTGCTGCTGCCAAGATGGCTAGGCATCAGTCAAAGTGGTTATTTCTCTTTTTAATTAGTAACTGGAAACTTTTTAAGTCCTTTTGCATAGTTAGTTTCTTCGTTTGGTCGTGCGGAAAGCTGGAGTATAGTAATGTCAAGAGGGGTGTTGTGGTGTATTGGTGTAGGGTGCAGTTGTAAGCTAGACGGGGGGGGGGGGATACAATTTTAAGTGACTACTTTCTTTTCCTTTTTTTCAATATCTGGTTATGTATAAGGATATAGTTGAAAGTATGTGTGTGAAATGATTATGAATGTAATCCACCATAATCATAATCATCAGCATCAATATTATATTTGTTTTAATGTCTCCCTTCATATTTTATTTTTTAGTTTATTTATTTTTTGTATTTTTCTCCACACTGACATGGTTTGACCAAGACTCAGTCCTGCATTGATACATTTCTCCATGGTAATTGTGTGTAATTTGAAGCAATAGCCAGTGTTTTTTTATTTATTTTTTGTTGTTGATAATTTGAAATGTAAGATATACCTTTTTAATGAATATACAATTTAGCCTTGCTGTGAAAATTAAATAAAGTGGTTACACCACAAGTTTTATCTCTGTTGGCATTTCAAATTATCCCCTCAAAAATGCTATCTCGTACACTATTGATTAATCCATGTTGTCAGTGCATACACTGTTATGCAAATTGGACAGATCAGTTTAGCTCTGTCCAAGTTTGTATACATTATAAAATAGCTATAAGCTAATAATCACACTGGCAAGAAGGTGGGTATTCCTTCTCATATATATATATATATATATATATATAGGGCTACATCACTGAATGTGTCCGGTTTTAAGACAGTAGCGTATGACTGGAGGTAGATTTGGCTGCTATTTTCTCAAAAGTTGAGTGACCATGTTGTAGCTCCTTTGTTGAGTCAATAGTTTTTACAAAAAAAAGAAGCCCTTTCCTACAGTTAAATACTCAACCATGAAATCGGTAATAGTGTTTCTTTTTGTTGTCTTTTTTGTTCTGTCTAACAAGTCGGAGCAATAGTCAAGCAGAGTACGGTGTCTTGCTCAGAGAACAACACATGGTCATAGTAGTAAGATATGAACTTATGATCCTGTGGTCAAGAGCTGAGTACAACACATGGTTTTAGTAGTAAGATATGAACTTATGATCCTGTGTTCATCACTTTAATTAGCAAATAAAATAAAAAAAAATAATAATAAGATAAAACAGGAACTGGAGAAAATAGTCATGATCTGTGCCAACAAAAAAAAAAAACGATTAATAAAATTCATAAAACAGTAAGTCCATGGGATCTGGAGGAGAGGGGAGTTTTGATGTCCCGAACAGGGACCTTCTTTGAAGAAATGGGAAATGAAGAAGGATCCTGCCAAAACATAGGAATTCACCTCTTTTCATGGCATACAAACTTGTCTTATTTTGCAAATTTAATCACCTTAAGTTTGTGTGTGTGTTTGAAAGAGATGGATGGCCTTTGTGGTTAAATTACTGAACTACCTGCTCATGGGTCATATCTGGTGTTTCATTATTTTTCTGCCCCAGCTTAACTAGTTGTTTGGAATAAGTATCAGATCAATTTGGTTCAGCTGTTGATCAGAGACCACCAGTTGTCTCTGTCCTGATTACAAGTTCTATGTAATCATTGGTGTTCAACAACCTATATTGTACATCAAACTTACAGACCATCCACCACTAGGTGGACCTCTTCCTCAGGGCATGGGGTAGTTAATGTATATGTGCACCATTGACATAAAGTAGTGCTCTGCTTTTGTTATATACAAGTTTCATATCATCCGGTTGTCAAGGTTTGAAAGATGAAATCAGCCGGAAAGAGTTTGAACCTTTGTTGCAAACTCAGCTCACCAGATGTGTGTGTGTGTGTGTGTGTGTGTAAGCTAGGATTACAAGCCTGTGCTTACTCTAATATTTGTCTCATGTTAAAGCACTAATTAAACTTATATGCATGTAACAACAGTAGCATACTTCTATTTTGAGGCACTTACGACAGTAGTTGTAACTTTTAAGACATTTAAAAAAAAATATCGGTTTTTTTTTTTCTTCACCATAGCATAAGCTGGTTGAGTCTTCAAATTCGTAAATTGTTTAGGCAAGAAGTGGATTACTCCCAAATACTGACCATTAACTGGTATATGTTGATAATAGTACTTACATTTCATCTGAGCTGACTGATGTAAGTAGTGTTTGAAGTATGTGTAAAATCTTGCCACAAGGCTTATAAAGCTATGTACGGGAATTTGAACCCTGATAATAGAACCATTGTGTCAGTATTCTAGTATGTGGAACCACCAGGCATTGTTTTGTCTCTCTACTCCACCCACTGCTCTTTTTCTGTGTGCAAGCACACTTATAAACACACATATACACAATCTGTTTCCCCCCCCTGCCACCATGCCACTTAGTTAAGTATCAAGTTTAAATACTTAAGTGATATATCTTGCATGGTACTTCCATACCTAGTTTTGGGTTTCAATTCTGATAGGGTGTGAGGTGAAGGTTGAACTAGATTTTCATCACTCATTTATCATGTCTCTAGTGTCAGAGTTGGGGATATCAGCAGAATATATGTAATGTGGGATTTCTTTTAAATATCAGTGATGGATGAAGTAAATGTAATACGATTACTCTACATTCTATCACTCATTTTTCATCTTTCTAAAGGTGCGAATATCAGAAAAAATGTGGTAATATCCCTATTTTTTTATATTGTTTAGTGGTGTGGTAAACATATGTAGAATAATTACAGTATAGTTGATTTAGATTTTAATCACTCATTTTTCATCTATCTAATAGTGGCTGAAATATTGTTAGAGTAAAATGATTTGAGGCTCCGCAATGCCAGGTAATGGAACACTCATCAATTATACTGTATGCCTGCTGCCTTCAACAATGAACTGTACCTCTTCAGGATTACAGTATAGTTGATTTAGATTTTAATCACTCATTTAAATTTTTTTTATCTAATAGTGGCTGAAATATCGTTAGAGTAAAATGATTTGAGGCTCGTCAATTATACTGTATGCCTGGTGGTGCCTTCAGCAATGAATTGTACCTCCTCCTGGTGGGATAGGTAGGATGCTAATATTTTGGCCATCTTTGTACCAATGCCAGTCACATTTGATGCTACAAGAGGTTGGGGTTAGGTAGTCATGTTATAGTTGTTATTGTTGTTACTGATCATGACTGATGTATATTACATTCTAATTAAACAATATGTTGTCCTGAATGGCTAGGAGTCTAAAAAGACAGGACTTTCCTGGTTCCCAGCAATGCCACCTGGATAAATCATTTTTGCAGCATCTACAAGGTGTAAAAGGCTTCAATTTACTGTAAATTCTGGTGACCACTAGTATCTCTACTACTACCTCCAACAGCTACCACTACCACCACTATCAATAAATCTGTCACTGTTGTTGGCATTATCTCTACCATCACTGCCTGTCACATTTTCCCACATTCTGTGTCCTCACCACCACTACCACTGCCACCACTCTCATCCCTACTATCACTCCCTTCCAACTGTCTTTGCCATCACAAACATCACCAACACTGCCATTATTCCCACTGAGATCACTTTGCCTTTCATCCTTCTGAGGTCCGATAGAATAAAGTACCAGTCAAATACTGGAGTTGTTGGCCTTAGAAACAATTATCACTTCTGCCATACGATCACTATCTTCCTATGCTTCCTTTACCTTCCTCCACCACCACCACCTCCATCACTTCTTTCACCTTTCCTACCACTCGCCACCACTGCCATCATCACCACAACTACCCTTAGCCACAATCTTTGTTGCTACTAAAGAAAGCCTGCCACCTCAAACTTCAATTATTACCTTCAATTGACTGTATTTTCTCTACCTTCTCTCTCTTCAACAAATTCCCCTTTTTTATTTCCACTCTTCCTCACCTCACACCTTCTGTCCCTGGTTCTTGGAATTTTTCGGGGTGGGGGTGGGAGGATGACTGGATAAGAAGGGCTGCCTGGAGTCGTTTTTGTTTATTTTTGAAATTTCTTTTTCATGTGTGTGAGAGGGGAGGTATAAATTCTGACTCCTCTCACCACCACTTATCCTCAATTTCATTTTTTTCTTCAATTCCCAGAAATCTTACTCTTTGGTTTGGATTTTTTTTTACTGGTGGTCCCAGGCCTACTTCTACTACCTACACAGCAAGTACCTACCCCTCACTCTCAACCTGGGTAGCTGGTAGAATAAAAGGCAGAAGGGGAATATATAAAGTGGTTGGTTATTTGCATACTACACTCACATATTTCTTTTCCTATTCACTTATCCTATTCCTTCCTCTCACTCCTTAAAACTGTCTTGTGTTCTTTGTCATAATGCCCCACATGTAATCTCTCTCTCTCTCTGTTTGTTGGTCTTCTCTCTCTCTCTTTCTCTCTGTTTGTTGGTCTTCTCTCTCTCTTTCTCTGTTTGTTGGTCTTCTCTCTCTCTTTCTCTGTTTGTTGGTCCTCTCTCTCTCTCTCTCTCTCTCTCTCAGTTGTTCTCTCTCTCTCTCTCAGTTGTTCTCTCTCTCTCTCTCTCTGCCAGTTGTTCTCTCTCTCTCTCTCTCAGTTGTTCTCTCTCTCTCTCTCAGTTGTTCTCTCTCTCTCTCTCTACCAGTTGTTCTCTCTCTCTGCCAGTTGTTCTCTCTCCCTCTCTCTCTCTCTCTCTCTGCCAGTTGTTCTCTCTCCCTCTTCTCACCTCTCTACCTGCTTCCAAACAGCTGCCTGTTTTACTTCCCTCTCATGTGAACTCTAGCCTGTAACTTGTTTCTCAATGCTAATCTCCTATGTGCAGTTGGCTAAGTTGATTGCCAACTTATAGAATTTGAGTTCAAATCTGCTACAAGGCATTTCATTTTTTAAACTTTAAAAAAAAATAAATTAGTAAATCAGGGGATAGGACTTGCCTTTGACCTCTATAGACTCTCCCAGAGTGAGGAGACTGATGTGGCTGAACATCTTCAGGTTGCCCTTGACCCCTATAGACTCTCCCAGACTGAGGAGACTGGTGTGGCTGAACATCTTCAGGTCGGTGTCTGCAGGAAATAATGTAAGTGGGGAGAGAACCTGGTTCATTGGTTTTGATGCAGGATTCACATAATTCTACATTGCTTCAATTAATTTAATTGTCAGGAATAGATTGAAGATTATTTGGAGAGAAGTTAATTGCGATGGACTGACATCCAATCCAAGGTTAGATTTATTACTCATTCACTTCATTCCACGAAGGTGAGTTTAGGAGGAGACATATTACATTATCTCGATGTCTATGTGCGGTGGGGGTATATATATGAGTTGTGAGGTAAAGCTTCTGAGGCATCCCCTGTGAAGAATGTAACCCAATTTCAATACAATTTGTTGAGGAACATAGGCATGGCTGTGTGGTTAAGAAGTTAGCTTTGCAGCCACCTGGTTTCAGGTTCGATCCCACTGCATGGGACCTTGAGCAAGTGTCTTTTACTATAACTTCTGGTTAACCAATATCCTATGAATGTAGTTTGGCTGATGGAAACTGTGCAGAAGCCTGTCATGTATCTATTTATCCATACATATATATATTTATGTGTGTGTGTGTGTATGTATGCGTATTTGTGGCCCTGTTTGTGTTTTATGTTATGTCCCTTTATGTCCCATAACTTAGCAGTTCAACAAATAGAGATCAATAAAATAAGTGCCAGACTGTAAACCTTTGAAGTTAATACCCTATCTTGATCGCAGTCCAATGACGAAACCAGTTAAAGAATAAAGAAGAAACTTATTCCATAGCAACCTCAAAGGACTTTCTAAATTCTGTTCAATACTCCATCATCCCCAAAAGGAAATACATCAAGAAAAACAAACAGTATTTCATTTTTTGCTATGATTCTTTTGAGTTCAAATCTTGCTGGGGTGTCCATCTTATACAAAAATTGGCTTTGTTTTTAGTCAAGAAATCAATATACTTGTTTTACATTGGTAGAAACAATGAAAATATTAGAGAAAATTACTTCACAATATTTACTTCAATTCCTCTAATGCTCAGTTCAAATCCTGAGATTGACTTCAGTTTTTTTTTTACATCCTTCAGGGGTTGATAAAATATGTACCTGTTAAATACTGGGTTAATTTAATCAACTACTCTCCTCCCATCAAATCTTGTGCCAATGTTAGAAATCATTATGTTGTTGTTCTTTAGCCGGATCAAGCATACCTATGATCAAGCATACCTATGATCAAAGCATACTTATGATCAAAGCATACTTATGATCAAAGCATACTTATGATCAAAGCATATCTATGATCAAAGATGTACCATCTTTTTTGTATATCTAGGACTGCATTATCTAATGTATCTTTCTTTTTTAAGGTGGTAGGATGTGATCTGAAGGAGATTTGGCTGCTATTTCTAACACGTGGAATCACTGTAGAGATTCCATTGGCTCAAAATCATTATTTTACAAATGATGAAATGGCAGAAATAGAACATTGGACTAAAATACTTTACATCATTTAATTTCATCTCTACATTCTGAGTTCAAATCTTGGGTGTCACTAAATTAACTAATAAATGTAGTGATGTTGATTCAATCAGCCATACCCCCCCCCCACCTGCCCCATACAAAAATGTCCTTGTCTAAGTATAATAAAATAACCAATTTTTGCTTTTTTAATTACATCATCAAAATTACTTTGTTATGGATGACTAATAAGTGTTAACACCCTATAACCACAACCAAAACAACCTCATAACATCCTGTATTTTGATGATCTTTGATAAAAACAGAAAAATTATTAACACACAATGCTATGATGTCACATCATGTATGATAAAAAAAACATAACACACCTTTTATCATTTCTGAAATATTTATTTATTATGCAAAAATATTCTTCTTTCTCTTCTCTTTTAGACAAAATAAAATACCCCACCTCCTCTTTAAAAACAATGTAATTTGGAAAAAAGTACTGAAAAATTATTTGATATTTTAATCAGAACTGTTATGATTTCCAACAAAAGACCCAAACAAGTGTTTATTTTCTATAATAATAATAAATAATAATAACCATATCATTAGTTGTAATAATATTAATAATAATAAATAATGGTATAAAATTTTATATTATAACATTATAATTTTGTGTTGTGATGTTTGGTGTTTGTTTTCTTTTTCTTTTTTTTTTACACATAATGTTAATTATTAGTATTATTATTGCTTAGTCTTTGAAGATATCATTGTCACCTTGTTATTGGTTTACTGAAGAACAATGGCTGAGCAATTCAAATTGAGAGATAATTGAAAAAAAGTAGAAAGAAAACTTTAAATAAAAATAAAAATAAGCCAAAGTCAGCTACCTCAAGAAGCACTTCACATATGCTGCCAGTGATGATGATGATAATTTTAAAAAAAATAATTTCACTTCGTAATTTTTGAGCCAATCTATTCTGGAAGTTTATTATTTTTAAATTAAATTTTGCTGAAGTAAAGATAATGGTGATGATGATGATGATAATTCTTTCATTTTATTTGCCACAAGGGCCCATTCATTCAAAATGTGTTACCCACATGGCCTGTAACCCCCTTTGTATGTACACACATAGTTACATAAAAAAATGGGGTGGTGGGGTAAAACATGCAATATATTAAGACGTATTAAAAATTGGTAAATTACACAAGTACAGATAAAATACATATATTTATATATATATATATATACCAGCATGGAAAACGGATGTAAAATGATGATGATGATATCTCTTTTACTCTTTTATTCTTTTACTTGTTTCGGTCATTGGACTGTGGCCATGCTGGGGCACCACCTTGAAATCGATCAGATCGACCCCAGTACTTTTGAGTCTGGTACTTAGCGGTTCGGCTTAGAGATCGATAAGATAAGTTACGGG
>JAOPJM010380930.1:0-11469 GCA_027124095.1 Muusoctopus leioderma | reverse complement strand
TATTAATACATATTATAATATGATGTTTAAAGAAAACTAAAATGAAATTGATTGCAATGAAAGAAAAGCAGTACATAGAAATTGCCATAAAAAAATATGCCCACTGTTTTAACATTTCTTGATTATGGGGTAACTAGTGAAATTAAATTCAAATTCTTGAATGCTTATATGACATATTAATTAATTAAATGTAAACGAAATCTGCAGAGAAAAAATTATTAAGGAATTAATTAAAACAAATATATATTAAGGAATAAAGTATAAACACAATTTTTATAATTTAATGTAATATGAAAATATTAATGAAGTTTTCCTATCCTACACAGGTCTAAAGGTACTTAATTAATTAATGATTACTAATTAAATTATTATTGCTAATCGATGGAATGCTTATTTCATGAAAAGGTTTTTAAATTTAATTTCTAATATGCAAGGGAAAGAACATTTCTATGCATATTTGACTCCAGAGATAAAATAGAATATGGGATCCAATCTATTTACTCTTACTTTAAACTACAGCGATTAATAGTGTGTAGATTGATTGGAAGTTTAACAATCGGGAATTTGATATGATGCTGTGTATTTTGAATTCAACATAATACAGCCATCTGTGTCCCAGATTATATATCTGGGGTAGAACTTTAACTCAGTGCCTCAAGTCAGATAAATGTTCGGCAATTATAGTTTCCTTCAATTTGTTTAGAGCGGAGATATATATTTAAACATGTTACCTACTTACTTAATGATCTGAGTAGAATGATATCTAAATGTCTTCAACACAATACAGTCACTGTGACAAATGAATTTATCGAAATGCTATTGACAGTAGATATATTGGCTGAAAGGTTTATTGCATTTTAAAGAGTGTTGCTGATACAGAAATGGTCCAACTTACACTATGTTTTGTTTGTTTTCTGATGTTGTATAGCCACAGTCTGAATTGATCAACTAGACATTTGTCATGTTAGTAATCAATAAAATAAGTAGTTTTGATCTACAGATCTAGTATACTTTAACCTAAGATGCAGTGGTTCATCGTATGGGTGTAGTGCAACAGTCAGAGTATCCATTTCATGCAATGACCAATCGGTTCTTATATGCCTGTGAGTTCTGATGGTGGCCACAATAAAGAGAACAAGTATAAGAGATGCTGATATCCTATATTTGTTTTTGGTGGTGTGCCTCTCAACAAGTAGGCACTTCGCGTACTGTAACTCACTGTATGATTGATGAGAGTTCCATTGGCTTCCAGTACTAGATTCACTAATTTTCGAGTACTCAGTTTCCTTCAACATAACCAGCACTCGGTATATGAGTCCCAAACCACATCTTGAACACTATTTTTTATAGCTCCCGCTACTGTTTTGCTACTATTTATATATTGGTCATATTTACATTCAGGAGTTTTATCAAAAGCTTATTTTGTCAAGTTTACAACTTATTCAGAAGTGTTCAAATGGTTTTAATTCAGATTATTTCATATTACTTAAATGCTGTTAAACAAAATAGTGGGCAAATTTAGATTAAACCCTAATTAGATTCTGGGATTGATCTTGGTTTATTTAATATTGTATCTAAATATCTGTATAATTAAAAGTTAATACATTTTGAAAATAACAAGAACATTATATAAGTTATAGAACCACAGAAATGCAAGTGTTGTATATTATACAGCAAATATTAACAAAACACTTCCAGTTCTTCAGGTCAAAATAAAAGCTTCATTCTATACGAAATTGTAATTAACACTTAAAAGCTGACTTGTTTGGGCAAAATACCACTTTGTATACACAAAATATTTTGTTTTGTTCTTTCTTTTGAAATTTTTAACATAAAGTACAAATTAATTTTAACATAAAGTACAAATTAATTTTACTAATGAATTATTTGTTCTAAAAAAATGAATATATGACTTTTAAAATATTTAATTAGAACTTTTTAATTTTAATATCTAATATAGATTGAACTAGTGATAATTAGGTATCGTATACATAGCACAGTGGAGGCGCGTGGCCTGGTGGTAATGCTACCGGACTCACGATCGTAAGGTTGTGGGCTCAATTCCCAGTCAGGGAGGTGAGCTGTGTCCTTGGGCAAGGCACTTTACTCCACACTGCTCCAGTCCATTCAGCTGACAAACGTTAGTATTGTGACGTGGAGAGGAATGGGCTCCGCTAGGTTTAAAGGATGCCCTATACGCGTCGTAGGTCACGAAGGTGCCCCTACGACTCCGTGAGGAGGTCTGGGACTCTTTGACATTGATATAAGCACAGTGCTGTGACAGGATACTTTAGCCAGTAGGATTCTAATAACGTACCACACTCGAGTTTCCTGATTGTAAGTGGTCATAAATAAAACTGTACACTGGCTCTGAATATCCAACCGAATTTCTGATTTTTCAGACTCATTTAACCAATAGTATCACGGGAGGAAAGAAAATTGAACAAATTTTAAACTATGTTTCTTTTTTTTTTTAGTCATATTTTTTGACAACCAGCAGAGATGTCAAACTGATGAAATTACTGTGGAGCATGAAAGCTTAACCTGTTGTTTTTTTGCAATCAAAAGGAACACCCTTACTCATCTGTTTAGCTCCAATTATTAATGAAGTGAGGCAGTTGTTCAAGCAATGACATCTATCACTTGTCATTGCTTTCCAATAAAGGAGAGAAGTTAAATTGATTTTGTATGAATTCATGAACCAATTACATTGCTTTTCATAAATTACATTGAAACCTCTACCATTCTTATCATCATGGGCACCAGCATCATCACCACCGCCACTACCTGTATTATCATACATGTTGTCATCATCGCTATCAAGGTAGTCATCAAGGTAGTCTTTTTCTTCATCGCCATTACTACCACCAATATCATAATCATTACCCTCATAATTGTTTGTATCATTATCCCTATCTCCCGCTCCATCCTCCCCTCCTTCTCGTCCTTTTCATTGCCATCATCATCATCCTCATCGTTATCCTTCTCATCACCATATCAGTTTAATTTTTACCCAGTGGCTAGCAAGGTTTCTCAGGACCCGGGGGTAAAGACACATTTGCCCCCCCCCCCATACCTTAATTAACAGGCATGATAAGCCAGAGGAAATATTGCGCTCCTTCCTTCGCACATGCGCCAGGAGGTGACGCCCCCTTGCTCTCTGCCATTAACACCACTATTGCCAACACTACTCACACCATCATCATTATCAACATTATTGTTTTGTTTCATCACCAACATCAGCACCAGCATCAACATCAATAAGAACAATAATATCGTTGGTGATTATGCAATATTAGCAGGGGTGAGGAAAAGAAATAAAAACAAAAGAAAATATCATCAGTTATAATAATAAACGAAAAGATTAACAACATAGTTTTCCTCATCATCATCACGATCAACATCATCATCACCATCATCATCATCATCGCCATCGTCATCATCATCATCATCATCATCATCATCATCATCATCATCATCATCATCATCATCATCATCATCATCATCATCATCACCATCATCATCACCTCAGTATCATCATTATAATGTATCATCGTTATCATCAGTGTCACGATATTTTATGTAATCACCTTCACCTTATCAGGATAAACATACTAATGATAATGATGATGCCCACAGTAATCATCATGATCATCATCATAATGATTACCATTACCAGCACCATTTTGCACGTCATCATCTTCAGTATTAGCAGCAGCAGTCATTGACATTATTTTAACATATATTTTCTTTCTATTTCATTAATATAATTATGCCCAAACTGTTTGCGCTCCAAACTTAATTCATTGTTCTTCCAACTCACTTTAGTTAGCTGTCACAACTCATTCCCATATTAATCTTCCCTTGGCTCTGCTCATATGATTTGTCAGTTTCTTTTATTAACTCTCGTTCGAGTATGAAACCTAAAATACTGACAGTCTTCACTATAGTAGCTGGAAAAATTACTACTTTCTCTCCAATGTTTGAAGCATTCTTTGCATCCACAAGTCCTAGTTAATACTGTTAACTATGACACCTTGTTTATTCTTGTCTGGTGTGTTTCAGCCTGAATCTTTTTTAATGAGCAATGCAGAATTACTTGATGTTGGTGTACTTAAAAGAACGATGTGGGTGACAGAAAAAATACACCCCCAGACTAAACAAAGTTCAGTGTTTAGTTCCATCCTACAACATTGTAACTTTGCTTTTCATCCTTCTAGGATTGGTAAAAAAAAAGTACGTCGATCACTAGAGTTGATTCAATAGACTACGCTTTTTCCTTAGAGTTATGTAAGAAATAAGCATTTTGCTTCAACTAAGAGTGGACTAAGTTGGCACAAAGGTAAATCATTAGAATAAGACGTTCAAGTCCCTCTAATGCATGTTTTACATTTCTTTTCATGGAGAAAAAATAATTTAAGCACAGGTAATAAATTACTGACAATTAAATCAACTGTATGCCTTCATTCACAGCAACAAAATATGGAAGACAAGTATATAACCATAAAGGAATATGAAATCTAGTAAAATATAATCAATATCTGTGGTAAATTACTGCGAGGTCAGGTACAGGACAATTTTATGATTATGAATTCAAACTTTGTTGCGGCTATTGTATTGGGCCCATGTTTAAGGTATATAATTATGATTGCCCTAATGTGCTTCACAGACAACCTACTTCACAGTTTATGTAAACCAGAGTCTGGTGAGCCACCAACAACCAAAGTTTAAGATATCTAGTTGAGATATTTGTCGTGTGAAATTCTGTCATTGTTTTATGATTAATTGCTCCAATAGAAAAACATTCTACCCATGCTTGGAAAACAAATTTGTTCTACTACGATTCTTACAAGTGATGTCGAGTAAATCTTGCAACAAGCTAAATTTGTAACCAGGTTTCATTTGTTTCCCAGGAAAAGCACAGATGTTAAGATGCCTTATTTAACTTCCCATATAAATCTGAAATTTTATGCTGTTATGCTGGGCAAAATAAATCAATATTTTCCTTGATACTTGAGAAAATATTTAGAGAAATTGGTGATCTCTCAGTGAACGTTCTTGGCAACACATTTCAGTTTCTGTTCGAACCCACTTCACTTAGAATATACTACCCTAGGATAATATATGCACAAATCAATTTCTTACTTCCCCTTCCCTATAAATGCGAGGTTTTGTGGTTAGAGAAAAGATATTAATATGAACCTGTTTCATTCGGTGTTATGTTACTTCAATGTAATCGAATTATTTACAATTCCAAAAATTGTAAATTATTATTCAGTTTTATATCCTACTATGCACTTATGAAACAAGTCGTTGGTCATTAATGTGTTTCAGCATTTAACAAATTATAGTTTGTAATTCATAAATTCACTTGAAACACCGATACCAAGTAATATGGCAGACACAAACAAACAATTTAAATAAACATCATCGACTCTCTTCTCTAATTAAGCAACCTTTTCGATGGTAATTTCTAACATTGTGTACACAGAAATCCTCCGTGAATATAATATAAAATACAATATATATAATGAAATATAACATATTAAAATGTTAAAAGAACAATGATGCAACACAGTGGTTGCATGGTTATGGTACTGCCATACCTTTCTAAGAGGTCATAAGTTCAAACTCTTTCACAAAACGTAAATACAAAACTAATATGCCTTTACTACAAAAACTTGATTTAACCCTAGGCAAAATATCTCGTTACTATTCATAACAGACAACAAGTATTTCTACTGAAACTTCATTGGTGAAAAATTATCAGTAGGAATATCCTGCAGTTGTAGAATCGCGTGCAAAAGTAATTCCAGTGTAAATACCTAATTTAAGGTAAAAACTCTCTTGTCTATGTTGTGTTAATATGGTGACTTCCATAAGCTATTTGGTCATGAGAGTGACCTTAGACACTGCATAGTGTTCAAGTCAGCTTGGTAGAGTCTATCAATTTACAAGCTGTACCCACAGGAGAAGTTAAACTCAGAAAAGTTAATAAGTGAAACACTTATTTGTTAAAATCCTGTTAGTTTAGTTGTTCAAAACCTTTTGTACCTATTTACAACTAGGTGAACTGTGCACTGGAGTGAGAGTTAACTCACTTGTCCATTAAGACAATAAGGTGCGTGTTACGTGTCGTTCAAAATCAAACAACTACGTCATTTATGTTCTCCCTTATGTTCATATACATGTAAAAGAGTTGTTGTGTAGCTCCATATCAACCGTTGTGTAAGTGGATGGGTTTAGTTCATTTATCTATATATTGTTTAATATTATATCACAATTTGTGAACAATAGCGTCACTGCTTACAGGTTTTCAATGCACCAATCACTAGTTCACTGCATTTCTGGCGGCGAGAGTGACAAAGGGGTATCACCGGCTTTTCGGTTTCGCACTGATATGTATATCCTTCGCTGATATACATCGGTGAAAGATATACAAAGACATTTGTATACGACGAGCTTCCACACAGTTTCCATCTGCCAAATTCCACTCACAATATAATGGTGAAACTAAGGCTATGGATGAAGACACTTGTATAATGTGCCGCGCAGTCGGATCATACTTAGGACCACGTTGTTGCGAAGCGAACTTCTTAACCACACAACCATACATGTATGCATAGTTGATATGTTTTTACTGTTACACAGCAGATGTTTATTTAAAGATAGAAATATATACGATGTACCTCATGTCCCCGAAATGTACTTCCTTCCCCCATTAAATAGTGGATGCTTTTTTTTAAAACTAACGGCCGAACCGGCAGCTGCCTTCTGAAATTTCCTTCACATGTTCATCCAAGTACTAACCGTGAACAATTCAAATTAAACGTCAGTCTCCATTAACTTAAGCATTTATTCCAATTCTCCTGTCTAGGAAAGCTTACCTAGATCAATGGAGGAGGGTTACATTTTCCCATTCTAACATGTGTGGGATAGCTTTTGTTTGGAACAGCTGTTGTTACAGTTAGATGTCCTTCTATAAATAACCAGAGAAAATTAGGAATGAGACATATTTCAGTCAGGAAACTGAGATAATCAGATCAATGCAATTCACAGAATAGAATAAGTTCTTGTGCCATGAGGAATATAGAAATTGATTTAGCGGACAGTTTGAAAGTGTGTGAAACTATACACTCTAAAAATCGTTCGTTGAAGCACATCCATTTGACAGGAAAGAAAAATATTTTTTTCTGACGCAGGCCACCTGTAATCACCTCGAATTCTGCTGTTTTACTTTGAGATAAGCAGAGTTATACACCTTACTTGTAGAAAAGTCAAACTTTTAGCAGTGTTTTCATATGTGTGTCAGTAAACGCATAGGAGCAGACTGACCATGAATATTGATAATGGCTGGGTGATAATGGAAGAAAAAGAAGAACGAAGAAAGATATTAAGAGAAACAGAGATGTCACCACATGTGACATCGGTAGCGTCTGAGTGGGAGAAGAGTACTGGTGATGGCAAGTAGGAAAAGTAAGGTCAGTGACCTACTTTATGTGTGTGTGTGTGTGTGTGTGTGTGTGTGTGTGTATGTGTGTGTGTATAAAATTGACTCTTTTCATTAATATTAATTTATTTTAATAATACATTTGCATATATTAAAGGTAAATGGGTATCTCTCTATGGGAACCGGAGATGACCGGGAAGGGGCAGGACCACGGGTGGCGAATAGTGGATTGGCCTTCAGATGTGGAAGTTAGATGCGAATAAGGCCTAGCCAAATAAGCAGTCGCGGACCAACATCGGCGGGTTTACTCAGGAGAGAGGAGTCAGCAGATGCCACTGCTGATTCACGAAAACTCTCAATCCCAACGACGAACCTGTGACAAGGCGATTGTGGCCGCCTTCAAATAAGCCTAGTCCTAGTGTCGAGCAGCAGCTGCACTAGTATCTGTAGCTGGCGGAAGAGCCGAACCGTTTGGCCAACGATGGCTACAAAACAGCAGGAGCAAGTCAGTAATCCAGATTTTGGCCCCTGTATTGCGGCACTGCCAGGTGGACTGGCAGCAATCTGGCGGCATTCGAAAAACTGAGTGCTCGGCAGTCCACTGCAGTTGATACTACCTCCATCGTCGCAGATACATATGTGCCATGGAATTAGGCCAAGATCAATCAGATTATAGGGTTTTGGGGCCGCAGTCAATTCCCTGAATCGCGCGGATGGCACCCGCCAACTTCAACTTCTCAAACACAAGTCCACTGATGGATGGAAAAGAAACTGACTGCAACAGAGCAGAAAGAAGAAGGGCCCTTGTAGGGAAAGAACACCAAAGATATAAAGTCGACGTTGCAGCATTGGGACTACCTGACGAAGGACAATATATTGGAGCCGGCTACACATTCTTTTATAAGAGGAAGCCAAGCGAAGATCGAAGGCTATATGGGGTTGGATTTTCCATCAATACTTCCATCGTGAAACACCTTAACATCGTTCCTCTTGCAATCAATGAACGAATCATCTCCGTGAGACTTCCACTTGCAGGGAGAAATCATATCACGATCGTCAGTGTGTATCCTCCAGCACTGGACTCCGACCAAGATTTCAACGAATCCTTTTACGAATCTCTAAATCAATCTGTTCCCCAAACACGACACACTGTACACAATGGGTGACTTAAACGCAAGAGTTGGGGGCAAAATCATCATCTTTGGGAGAATGCGCTGGGGAAAGAAGGAGTAGGCAACGTCAACTTAAATGGTCTTATGTTGCTTGATTTTTGTTCTGAGTACAACCTTGTCATCACTAATACCCTGTTCAAACTCAAAGTGAAATACAAAACATCTTGGATGCACCCGAGGTCGAAACATTGGCATCTTATCGCCAATGTTATCCCCAGAGCCACAGATCGATCAGACGTTCATATCACCAGAGCCATGAGAGGCACTGGACGGATCACCGACGGATCATCTCAAAAGTCAACATCAAACTGAAACTGAAACGTCGAATCAACGCCCGTAATATCCCACCAAGAAAGAAGATCGACGTCGCACTTCTTCGTGACCCTAATCATCATGCTGTATTCCAGAACCGTAGTATCTTTGAAGAACTTCAACAATATCCACATCCATCCCCACAGGAATCCATCGGAGAACACTGGATCAACCTAAAGAAGGCACTGGCCAAATTTGCAAAAGAGTTTCTCGGATTTACCAAAATACGCCACCAAGACTGGTTCGATGAAAACGATCCAGAAATTACGACATTCATCAACCAGAAAAGATTTGCTTCAGACCATCTTCAATTGCCAAAAAGGAAATATTCAAAACTATCAAATCCAAACTTCAAACCAGGATCCGCGAAAACCAAAACGATTGGTAGATTTCGAAAGTAGCAGAGATCAAACGTTACTCTGATCAAAGAGACATGAGAAACTTGTATGCAGCAATCAAAAGATGGACCTGCTATCCTTAACCGTTGGACATATCATTTTCAAACTCTTCTCATTCGCCCAACTAATGTTAACACTACTACGATCAACTGGATTCCTCAATTTCCCTTTCATCTTGATCTTGATTTTCTTCTAAATCTCAACGAGGTTCAAACAGCCATCAGAAAAATGAAGAATAACAAATCTCCAGGGCCTGACAACATCCCTGCTGAAATGTTCAAGAAAGGTGAACAATTACTGATTACCCAATTGCATCACCTCCTTCCCATCTGGGAGAGATAACAAGTTCCATCTGACTTCAAAGATGCCCTGATCGTAAAGATTTTCCAAAAATGGAGATCGAGCGGACTGTAGCAACTATAGAGGAATTTCGCTCCTCTCGATTGCTCGAAAGATATTAACAAGAATCCTACCAATAACCGAATATTAACAAGAATCCTACCAATAACCGAATATGTACTCCCTGAGTCACAGAACGGATTTCGCCCTGGACGTTGCACAGTGGACATGATTGTTGCCATCTGTCAACTGCAAGAAAAGGCCAAGGAGCACAGCAAACAACTACATCTTTTGTTTTATGATCTGACCAAAGCTTTTCATAGCATATGCCATGAAACACTGTGGAACATACTTCAGAAACTTGGCATTCCACCGAAATTTCTCGCGATCATTCGCTCCCTTCATGACATCATCAAGCGTTTAGTGATATCAAACGGATACCACAGCATCACCGTCATTTCAGCTCAAAACTGGTGTGAAATGAGGAGACGTCCTTGCACCAATCCTCTTCTCATTCTACATCTATGCTGTTCTTCTCGTTGCTGTAAATGGGACTTCTTCACATGTAGAACTAAGAACCAGATACGATGGATGTGTATTAAATCGAAGGTGATTCTTGTCGAAGTATAAAACATCAACGAACACCATTTCAGAAACGCAGTATGCGGATGACAATGCTGTATCCACTCAAGACCAAATCCACCTCCAACAAATAAGTAACTCTTCGGTTTCAGCATATGAAGATTACAACCTAACAGTTAACAGCAACAAGACTCACAACCTGTACCAACCTCCTCCAAGGTCCAACCAACAAAACATCGAAATAACCATCAACAACAACCCGACCAAACAGGTCCCGGACTTTCCATACCTTGATTCCATTTTATATTCAAATGCAACCATCGACAACGACATCAACAACAGAATAGGTGCAGCCCATGCTGTGTATGGAAAGCTTTATCAAAGAGTCCTCAGGAATCACGGTCTCAGAACTACCACCAAGCTCTCCGTGTGCCGATTGGTAGTTATCAGCACACTTCTTTATGCTTGCGAGACATGGACCACTTATCGACGTCATATCAAACAGCTTGAACTGTTCCATCAATCAAAACGTTGTTCAATTCTTGGCATTAATATAGGTACAAAGGAATACGAACACCTATGATCATCAGGCACCAGCTACGCTGGATTGGCCATGTTCAAAAGGATGGACAATAAACGTCTCCCAAAGACCATCTTTTATTCTGAACTGGCAACAGGAAAATGTCATCAAGGAAGACCACAACTGAGGTTCAGAGACGTCTTGAACCGAAACTTCACACTCTGAAAGGAGTTCGAAACAGACACAACAGATAGAAAGTAATGGAGAAATATCTGTCATCCGCGATGCAAATTCTTTGAGGAAGACACAAAAGAAAAGGAGCACCAGTAACGTCAGATGAGAAAGAGAGGACTAGCCACCATCAGTGAAGAAACCCCAACGATCACGTACAGAGAATGTTATCGAATGTTTCGATCAAATCTAGGCCTCCACAGTCACATGAGAGCCCATATTAGAAGAAGACGAAACAAAGGCAATTGAAGTAGGCGGGACAACTTCTCGACGACGACGATACCTTGCTTGTGCATCATTGTAAGATGTGAGTATATGACCATATTGTTCAGTAGTTGGTCCAACACTTTCAACCTAACAGACTTTGTCTACTGCGCTTTCACCTCAGACTGATGATGATGATGATGATGATGATGATGATGATGATGATGATGATGATGATGATGATGATGATGATGATGATGA
>JAOPJM010380827.1:0-11471 GCA_027124095.1 Muusoctopus leioderma | reverse complement strand
TACTACTACTACTACTACTACTACTACTACTACTACTACTACTACTACTACTACTACTACTACTACTACCGCCGCCATCATCACCACCACTAGTGAAACATTCGATGTACCTTGGAAAGAACTTACGACAGTTTCATTCTGCAGGAATATGTTTTAACGAGCCAACGAGGGAGCCTCTACATGGACCTTCAAGAAATAGCAGCCAAATTCCCTCAAATCACAACCAAACGGTTAAAAAAATGAGAAGAGACATTCTAGAAATGCAAAAAACCCAGGATGGTCACGACCACTACGTCTTTGATCATTGGTCTGTTTGATAAGGGCTGACCTAGGGCTAAACAAAGTAACAACGAATCTTTTTCTCTCGTACAGTTTACTGTAATTATTGTTGTTTCCTGTAACCAATGTAGTCGGCTAAGTAATGGTGGAAGTGGCGAGGTAGATATATGCTCTTTTGAATTGACCGTCGTAAAACATTTCACAAAAATATGATGAATTACATGAGCCAGTTAGGGAGCCTGTACGTGGTCACTCGACCTGCTAGAAATATCAGCGGAAACTCTCTTAAATTCCACCTTATCGACTGAAATATAAGAAGGACACATTGGAAAATGTAAGTCCTTGGATACGTAACATTGGAAAATGTAAGTCCTTGGATACGTTACATTGGAAAATGTAAGTCCTTGGATACGTTATGCCTGAATAATAATGTATATTTGTTGAGCGAGATACGCAAATGTTCACGAAGAAGGAACACAGTTTAGAGACACACAGTTTGACAACTACAACCTACTGTCATAAAGTGAACCAATGAGCCATTCTCTACTTGGTCACTCAACCTGCTAGAAATAGCAGCCAGATCTCCCGCATATAAAACCCTGCCGTCTTTAAAAAAGATGGACACATTGAAGACAATGTTCTAAATATGTCATCCTAGTGCCTCTGCAAATAAAGACGATAAATAAAGTCACAGCTGGAATGTCTTTCATCATAGATATGCTCATTCAGGGCCGCACTGGGGCTCAACATCAACAACACCACCACCAGCACCACCACTACCACCAATACCACCACCACCACCACCAACAACATAAACAACAACAACAGCAATGAAGTGATATATAGTAATTTTGGCAAAGAGGTGAACAGTTACAGAGAGTTATCCTAGGAGGTTCGCAATACCAAAGATTTGTTGAACACTGATCTCAGTAACATCCAACAATTACAATGCCCAAGCTGTACTGTTCCTGAGCAAGACATTGAAAATATTCAACTATGGTCGACTTACCCGAAAACGATGTGAAAAGATCGATGATAATGTTTAATTAGGGAGTTATCGATAAGTTTACTGTAAGTAAACATTCGATACCTGCAAAAACTAACTTAATCTTGTCCAACTGGATTTTCTAAATATAACTACATCAGTTTTTGTTCGGCATGTAAAGCATGCAGTTGGACTGTGATCTATTCCTGTCGAGAATCCTTCGATTATTATCTCTTAACCCAACTTCCCCAACGTTAAAATAAATAATGCATTCATATCCATTAATGGCCTGTGATAATTATTTCCGGGTGATGTGCAATCAATCAATTAATCAATCATCCTATCAATCAGTCGGCCAATCATATCATATCATATATCAAAGAATATATCATAGAATATCATATATTATATCATATTGTATTATAGCATATCATATCGAGGGATCAGATATGACCGAACGGATAGAGTACCGGACAGCCAACCGAGTATCGGTGTATCTTATCACCTGTCACCAACCCAGCGTTGTGATTGTAGCCAGGATACTTAACTCATAAATGTCCCAGTCCACCTAGGTACCAACATGTATAAACAACTTTAGTATCCAAGCAGCGGCAATACTGTAAAGTTGACCTGTGATCCATTAGTTTGCAGTTCTGATTTCTAGTCCTCCTGTGGCTCTAGCTTGGGGGAGGGATCGACCCTTGCAAGACTGATTTATCCAACATACACTACTTGAAGAGTGCTTCTGTAGTGGTGCCCCTACGACTCACTGGGCTAATGAACCCGCCACATTTTACATCATAATGTAATGTTTACCTAAATCCTATTTATTAACCATTACACTGTTCTATAAATTAGATTGAACAGTTTAATGTGGCTTCATTTTGTTTTATCTCGGTTATTATATGTATCGATTCTGAAGGTAGCTGTTAGTAATTCTGTATTCATATTCCCTTCTCGACTGACTGACAACTACATTGAAATTATAAAGTATGACTTATGGTCAGTCCTCCAAACCGCACGAACTTTATACATTATTTTTTTTCATTTACAGCCGAATGAGAGGATTCGATCTTAGCACTGTATACTACCAAACTACTCGTCAATTTCAATCTAGTTAAGTGATTCATCGGTGAGTTTTTCTGTCTTTATTCTGAACTGTCCTACTGCCAAGAAAGTGAGAATGTTAAGTTCATTATCTATCTCAGCACTAATGTTACATAAGTACTCATGATTTTCAGCCAAGAAACTAATCCCTTTTCTACTCGCCCATTTTAACTCTGCGATAAATGGTTCTGAAAAAGATAGACAACTGAAAATATAGTAATCATCCAGACTTTGATCCTAAGCGTAGTTTTTACGATTCTTCCAGCTATAACTCTACAACTTATTTCCGACGGATTACACGAGTGCAGACACGATCCAAAACCTGTAAGTTTAGCCACCAAGTTGGTCAGTTTATCCATAAGCTACCATCCTGCTACTGTTGTAATAACGTTTTGTTAGAAAGTTAATTACTTGTTCAACAATATGTATGCTGAAGGTTTCAGAATGTGAGATTAAGGCCGATATAGACAGCACGCTATAAATGCATCAACATAGTGACTTAATAACAATGCATAATTACTGGAGCAAAACCCTTTCGTTTAACCCTAATGATTCTGCTCCAGGCAACCGAACGTAAAGCATTGAAATCTAGGCACCTTTTTTTTCAGTCGCGGGAGGAGATGAGGTTTGTTCACCTGTCTTCAGTATGGCAGGAACTAGTCGTCACTTCCGAAACATCCTTACTAAGAGTGAATAAATAGAATGCTTTCTCTTCTCACTGATGTCATCATCATCATCATCATCATCATCATCATTGTCACGTCCACCACCGCTTTCAATACTATCATCATCAATATTACGATTAAAACCATCCCCATTACACTACTTTTTGACGCTTATTACAACAACAACAACAACAACTATTTAACTTATATCTTACTCCTCTTACTGCCATCACAACCATCCCTACCACCACTACTATTATTTCCACTTCTATACTACTACTATTTCTATTGGTAGTTCTGCTGCAAATAGTGGTTCTTTCAAATAGTAGTACGGAAAGGTCTCACATTTGTAATATAGTGAATTGAAAAACTTCGATCAAATGAAATTATCCATGCAATTAGTTGACAAAAACTCCCTCTAGAGGTGTTTAAAATTGAAAAAGCAACAAGCAATTGAGATAACTTCAATAGTGTTAGCGGCTGAAATGTTTGAACAACATATACAATACAGATGGGAGTGAATCTGGTCTTTAAAGACAACTGGTGAAAGCAACGGACATGTTTCGGTCTTATTAGACCTCCTCAGGGAATCATATTTTACTCCGTTAGCAAAACTAAGAGTGATCAATATATAGAGAAAGAGAGGGAATGTAGTGACGTAAATTATGGGCATCAACAATATGGGTGAGGGAAAATACACCAGTTCTGCAAACTAAATACAAATACGATAAGATCTCACATATCAAATATAATGAGTTGAAAAACTTCGATCAACTGAGGTCATCCTTACAATTAGTAGACAAAATCTCACTTTAATGGTGTTTCAAATCTAACAGTAAACAAGGGAAATAACTCCAATAAGATCAGTTGAGTGACATTTTTGGGCAATAGTTGGCCAGTTATTTCATTAACCTGGGGAAGGAGTTGATAAAGTAAGTTCTCGGAATATGTTGAATTGACTATCGGATTAACTAGTCAGTTATATGTAAGTCCTCGCAGTATACTGGATTAATCATTTGGATTAACCAGTCGGTTATACGTAATATTAAGTAAGTATATTGGATTAACCATCAGATTAACTAATCAGCTACATGAAATCTTAAAAATAAGACCCAACCACAGAGTCTGTCTCTCGTCTAATTCTAAACACAAATTGTAAACAACTTCAGTATACTCAATTGCTCACAGAAACTTTTCGCATATTTAATTTATATAAAAAATTATATATATTCAATTACTTGAGGAAGATTCCGATGTTTTCCATGATTCATGATACATGTTCGAGATGCAGCAAAACCTATAACCATCATACAGGGTTCGCCGGGTAGTTGAAAACACAACTTTAGCGGGTCATAAATAGAAGACGATCTAACGTAATGTCACGCGTCATGCACCAAATTTTAGCTTCCTCATTTCTCTTTCAGAACTATCGACAGTATCAATATGGCAGATTCCAGTCTGACTCAGAAAATGAAAACGCACGTCGTGCTTTTAGTCCTAATCACCAACCACTACGACTCGGAGATCGACAGCTTCTTGAACGTGGCCAGGTCATTCATGTTCAAGGTCAGAACAGAGCTGGCGGTCTCTGGTGGGGCGTGTCATCTGTGGCCAAGAGAAAGAAGCATTCTCAGTGGTCAGACGTCCTGAGGACGGTCAAGTTCCTCATGCAGGTCCAGGACATCATCAGCGACAACCCTAACAAGTCGATGATGGCTATCGCCGAGAAGCTAAAGGTGGAAGAGTCCACTATCTGACGAGTAGCGCACGAGGACATCAGGTACAAATCCTACGTGATGAGTAGAGGGTGTGTGATCTCGTCGGAGCGCTTACTGAATAAGCTCAAGGGCCCCGAGAAACCCGTCATGCTCTGGTTCTTGTTCAATGAGAAGGTGAACAGGAGGAACGGCAGGTGGCTCTGCACGGATCCCATGGAGGTACTCACGGTAATGTACACCAAGCTTCGCTCGTCTATGATGGTTCTGGGGTCTTGAGCAACGAGGGCCATGTCATACCGCCTCACCTCTTTCCATAGGAACTTAGGATCAACGCTACCGCCTACGTCGAGGTGATGAACATGGTGGTCAAGCGCTGGAATGAGAAGGTACCCATGGAAGGCCGTACATGGCCCTCATGACCCAGAAGTGGCTGGCCGAGAATTTTCACGATTATGTGAATTCCAACATGTGGTCGCTTATCTCTCCTGATTTGAAACCCATGTGGAATCGTCGAGAGGGAGACCAACCATCGGCGAGATGGACGACGGTTGGTCTCCCTCTCGACGTGGATATGATGGGAAACATGAACGAGAACCACCTTATCCTAGCATGCACTCACTTCCGTGACCGCATCGAGACCGCCATTGAAGCTGAGGGTGGTTTTATTGAATAACCTATTTCTTTAATATATCTAATTGAACATGTGTACTATTTTCTGAAGATATATTGTTTGTTCTATTTAATATCTTTGTTTTTCCATACATTTTATTTTGTTCTCAACTACCTGGCGCACACTGTATAAGCATTACATTCGCTGTATGATAGAAATGAATATGAGCCACAATTCTCTGATAAGTCGGCAATATAATGGTATATCACCTTGTATTTTCGGGACAGGAGAAATGAGAATGTTGTAGCATTAAGGTTTTTTGGGGAGAATTGGTGACATAAATGAAACATTTACAACTGGGAATCGAAATCGAGTCGGTAGTCTATATGCATCGACGGTTTAGCTCTCTTCACAAATAATTGTCTCTTATACATAGACATGAAACCTGAGATTTTTAGAGGACTGAAATACGGGGAGATGTTGATACTCTTCCAAAGAGTATTAGTGACGTAAATGAATTGAAAAAGGTTTCAACCGTGCGTTGAAAATGGGACCTAGATTCAGGAGACTGAAAGTCTATATTTACTAAACCGTGTTCGATATTTTCTTAACCAAAACTGGTTTCTTTAATTTTACTTTTCTTGTATCGGCTTCACAGTTATAGGTGGAAACGAGGTTCTGTGATGTTCATGACTTTCTATGGAGCATTAGTGATGTAAATTAAGTGAAATGATCTTAAACAGGAATTGAAATCAGATCGTGGGCATGAATAGCTGAGATTTTACCTCTACTTACAACGCTCAATACAATTCTCTCTAAATACATAATGATGTTGCATCTTTTGTATACATAAAATATAAATAAACAATTGCATCACAGTAATTAAAACCATCCATACATTAACAACTTTTTACATTATTATTACTTTGTAATAATGATATATATATTTTTAGATATCAACGTCTTTCGTCTACAACTTGGTTACTGATATTCTACTTCACTGTATTAAGATATGAATAAATGATATAAATAATATAATAAATAAATACATAAATAAATAAATAAAATAATGTAATCTATGCAATGTCTTTCATTGTTGTAGCGTAAATAAAAAAGAAAGTGATGGTTGATGACGGGGGAGTAGGTGGGTAATATGGAACCAGCCATGTGATCGATAATTCGTGTCCTGCCAATGCTGATGTGTTTTGGCCACCACCAAGTGGACACTCAATTCTCAACAACGGCTCAATCCAGTTGTTGTTGTTTAGCTCTTGGTCAGCTCTATGATCAATGACGTTCAAGTCGTGACTATTCCATCTTTTTTCGATGTGCAAGGAACCCAGGGCAACATTATCCAACATCTTCTTATTTGATTAGGATGGTAGGGTGTACATTGAGGGAGATTTGGCTGTTATTTGGAGTAGGTCGAATGACCACGTAGAGGATCCCTCACTGGCTCGGCTCAGTTCGTTGGGTGCCTTAGGGTTGAATGGTTCATCACTGTAAGCAGTTGTAGTACTATGAAACTGACGAGTGTTTCGCTGTCTCGAATGGCCGAATTCAACTCATCTTGTTGGTTTGGTCTATGATAGAAACCTAAAAAAACACGGCTCTTTTTTCAATTCCAACACAACCACTTCAAAGTGGAGTTGAAAGGAAAGCAAAAAAGATCTGTAATATACTGAGGTCAGTTCGAGTAAGTAAACATCCTGCCACTCCCAAAAATATATCTTTATTGTACTTATTGCTGTTTTTGTTGTTTGAGTGAAGACGGCGAATTGGCAGAGTCGCTAGTGCGTCGGATAGAATGCCTTGCAGTATTCGTTCCGGCTCGCTGCGCTCTGAGTTAAAACCCTGCCGGAGTCAACTTTGCCTTTCATCCTTTCAGGGTAGATAAATAAAGAACCAGTCTAGAGTGGTGGACTGGCGGAATCGTCGGAGTGTCGGACGGGATGCTTTGTGGTATTTGTTCTGGCTCTTTGCGTTCTGAGGTCAAATCCCGCCCTGGCCTACTTGGGTGGTAGACTTAATCCGTCACCCGGATTAACACCACCACCTGTCCCTTGGGTGCCTTTAGCGGAGTTGATTTTGTTGTAAACATTCAGATTAGGTCTTCGGTCTGAGAATACCTTCCTCCTCCCCTCCCACCAGTCTCAGAGGCCCTGAAAATTGGTGATGGGCGATGCTCTTCCCTCCTGACTAAACGATAAAAAAGACCCAACTCGTTGATGATTTTATTATCACTAATTAATTACTACTGTAACTGGAGTCATTGTTGTTTATGCTATTTTTTTAGTTGCAATGTTGTTGATCAACCTTGATCGAGCAGGCCTATGATGAAAGGTATTCCATCCTTGACCATCCCATCTTTTTTTCCGGCACAGTGGACCACATATGTAACAGTGGACCACATTATATAATTTGTCCTTCCTTTTTAAGATCGTAGGGTGTGATTTGTGGAGGATTTGTGGGGGATTTCTCGCAGATCGAGCGACTGCTTAGAGGCTCCCTCGTCGGCTCATTAGTTACAATCTTGCTGTAGTTGCTGCTTTCTAGAATGTCATCGTCTTCGTTGTTATTGTTATTTTTGTTGTTTATTAGTTTAGCTGCCAGATGTTGTGCCGCAGATGCGTTGGGAATCAACCTTTCAATACGCGTGTCACTCTGAATGACAGCCAGATTATTTGAGACATGTGTGTTTCTAACCCCCACTGACACCGATGAGAACTAACTATGTCGAAATCGCGATTCTTCGATTGTTAGAACTGCATGTTTCCTCTTGGGTTAGGATATAGCTTACGCAATTGTTGTTATTTAGCCCCCGGTCAGGCCTGACCCAGCAGAACTATGATCAAAGACATTCCAGTCATAAACTTTCCGACTTTTATTCAGGCATGAGGTATCTAGAACTACATTATCTAATGTGTTCTTCCTTTAAGACAGCAGGGTGTGATTTGAGGGGGATTTGACTGCTATTTCTAGCAGGTTGAGCGACCACATAGAGTTTCCTTCGTTGGCACGTACTTTCTTACATGTTGTTGTTTAGCCTCAGTTCAATCCTAACTGAGTAGACCTATGACCAAAGGCATTGCAGCCTTGACCATCCCGTCTTTTTATATATCTAGGACTACATTGTCCAATGTATCCTTCTTTTTGTAAGACGGTAGGGTGCGATTTGAAGGAATTTGGCTGCTATTTCTAACAGATCAAGTGACTTTAAAGAGGCTCCCCTGTTGGCTCGTCTTTCTTATATAGAATTTATTGGTTAGTGGCAGATTCAAGGAATAATATAACCCCACAATAAACATGAGATGTTTTCTGGAGCCCGAAAGTTCTGTCTTTTCGCATTTATATTGCAACACATCCTCTCTTCCTGCAATGGAAGCTTTATGGATCAGCACTGTATACCAAAGAAACACTCGCCAAATATACAGTGTCTATACCGTCTACAGTAACAAACCGCAACTCTCTCTCTCTCTCTCTCTCTCTCTCTCTCTCTCTATCTCTCCGTTGTACGTATCTGAGCCCAAAGAAAGGATAGGTGTTGTTAAAGCTTTAGTCCTCTTTGCACCATTTCTAGTGACATTTGACGTATCGGTATTGATACTACTGTTGTTGTTGTTAGTACTGCTACTATCATTTTTGTTCTTATAGTTATTATTACAGATGTATATCAGGGCGGTGGATTGCTGTATTTGTTCCGGCTGAGTTCAAATCCCACTGAGGTCTACTTTGACTTTCATCATTTCAGGGTCAATAAATAAAGTAACAGTCAAGCACTTGGGTTGAAATAATCCACTGTTCCCCACCCACAGAATTCCTGGCCTTGTGCCTATGCTAGAAACAATTATTACAGTTCTATATCAGGGTGGGGGAGTGACAAAATGCCCCCTTGCTGTATTTGTTCCGGCTCTTTACGTTCTGAGTTCAAATCTCACCAAGGTCTACTTTGCCTTTCATTCATCCGGAGTCGATGAAATAAAGTACCAGTCAAGTATTGAGGACGATTTAATCGACTAGCCTCTCACCTCCCCCCCCCTACCACCAATTTGTGGCTTTGTGCATATGATAGGAATGATTATTATAGTTGTATATAATATAATGTGTGTTATTTTTCTCTTTTTATTTTTGTTGTTATTTTCATTGCTATTGCTACGCTGTTCATATTTCCATTGATGCAATAACTACAGAAGACAGTAACTTTGTTATTGTTGTTGTTGTTACTAATTTTGCTGCAATTTCTGCTATTGCTGGTGCAGCTAATCTTATTATGATTGCATAATAAGTAATTGCATATAATATCGTTAATGCCATACTTGTTCTTGTTGCTGTTGTTGCTACTACTACTACTACTACTACTACTACTACTACTACTACTACTACTACTACTACTACTACTACTACTTCATCAGCTGATTTGTATTGTTTCGCGATTGTCAAACGAAGCCCCATATCTTCACTTAACATTATTCGTCTTCATTAGAGACGTAAGAAATTGTGGAATTTTTAATAGTTGTGTGTAATGGCAATTAATGATCAGTGACTATGTGGAAGAAGGCTGTCAAGGGAGGCCTAGCTGCACCATTGCGGGTTCCATTGTAGGAATGCAAATATTTACTCAAAAAGCAAGTTTAGTGAATTATTAAAGAATAATGGAAAGTTACTGCAATGCTGATGAACTACAAACCGCAGTTATATAAATCGAGTAAAGTACCCCTGAAGGACGAGAAAAGAACAAACCGCGTACTGGAATCGAACCACGTTTCTGTCGTATAACGCACGACCGTGTTCACCACTACACCAACACGACTTGCCAATTTCAACCGTCTAAACGTTTTATTGTTTACATAGTGAATTGTGTTGTTATTTTTAAATTCATGGTAATAATTACAACTGAATGGAACAGAAATTTCTACAGGCTATCCAAATGAGTCTCAATGGACTCTACTAGCTAATAATATTTAATAGAAGGGATTCCTCACTGAATAAGGCTTCAGACAAGAAATTAAATAAATTCAAATGGTGTTAAAAGGTTTAGAACCTGTTTAGTATAACTTAAAACGAAAATATAACACTACTATGCATAAAACTACTAAACAAGAATAACACAAGCTTGTGGTTACAGAACATAAATATGTGTGTGTGTGTGTGGTGTGTGTGTGTGTGTGTGTGTGTGTGTGTGTGTGTGTGTGTGTGTGTGTGTGTGGGTGTGTGTGTGTGTGTGAGTACAATATGTCTGTGTTAACAAGAATATACATTTTCAACATTCATGCAATGGTAAAATATTGGAGTGTGTAGTATCTCAAAGCAGCGACAGTCAGCCATTGAATAAGCGCTAGTCTGTTTGCATTTTTAGCGCGTAACACCATAGTATAAACAAAGCATACGATATCTATGTCGGACGATACAAAAGCTGTTACGATAAACACACAAGACTTTCTACAGCAAAACAATGACAAACTTAATGATACTAGTGTTACAAATAGCAGTTTGGAGGTAGAACAAGTCTAAGAAGAATAACAATTGTAATGTCCTTAGAAATGTCTATAATTCAAGGGCTAGAAATACCTGGTCTGTTATCCATCGACGAAAAGCTTCGTAAAATTTGTTTTTGTTATGTTTGATGTGAAGCGAATTTGCTGTTCTGACATAGTACCGATGTTTTCAGTCGCTAAGTTGGTACAAATTGGTCAGTCATGCTGGTTGTTGTAGTGGTCAGTTCTGGGACGACGATTGAAAGTTTGTTTCCAACTCAAAGACTGCAATTGGTTGTAGTTAGTTCTAAAGGGAACTAGCTGATGGTCTGCTGTGGTATTTGGTAGCAATATTGATAAGGATGAATGACTGCCGTCCTGAGAACGACGGTGTGAGAGACAATTCTGGTTTGTTAACTAAAATATCTGTTAATTTATATAGTCTCAAAATGGCTCAACAGCTATCTCATTGTTTGTGAAACTTTGGGCGACAAAACAATGTAGATGAAAACAGCGACAGCTGTTTGGTCAACAGTCGTTTAGCAGGCGTGGTCGGTCAGTATATATACATATATGTATATACATACATACATACATACATACATACATACATACATACATACATACCTACAT
>JAOPJM010380826.1:0-18403 GCA_027124095.1 Muusoctopus leioderma | reverse complement strand
TTAATGAAACACAAAGTACGATGTGTACAGGAAACTGTACATTTGAATTTCAGAAATTTAAATGTAGCCACATATTATAGTTCCCTTGGTTGGGTTACTATTAATATTTATATATATATATATATATATATATATATAGTCTGGTGAGGATGGCGGACAGTACACTTAGTTTATTCATGTTTCTTTTAGATTTATGGGTAGTAGACTTTTATCTCTTGCTCTAGTTTAACACCAACACCTAGTTCTTAGGTCCCTTTTCCAGGGTCCACTCTGTTGCAAGTATTCGGGCCAGGTCTCTAGTCAGAGGATAGATTCTTTCCTTCCTCCCACCAACTTCCGAGGCCCGGAAAAGGGTCATGGACGCTGGCCTTCCTCCTTTGACTAAGCGCTAAAGAAGAAAAAACATAATAGAATAAAGACTGGTGAGCTTGCTAGAGTTAATAGTCAACATGAACACTCGAAGATCAGTAATCGAGATGGACAACATGCGTAGGGAGAGATCTTCAGAGGGAGGGAAATTCTGAGAGAGAAGGATTGGGTAGGTGCTTCATACAGAGTTTAGTGTGTGAGAGACAATCGTGTTTGGAAGAGAGAAAACGGCCTTTGAAATTACTAGCTGTTGTTGCTGACAAATATTTATCTCCCGTATTTAAACGATCGAGTCATCTACTTGACCGTTCATGAGCATGGCTATCTACCGATGGATGACCAACGGCGAATTAACAGAGTCATGAGAACGTCGGATAGAATACCTTGCGGTATTCGTCCGGCTCACTGTGCGCCAAGTACAAATCCCGCCGAGGTTAACTTTGCCTTTCATCCTTTCGGGAGTAGATAACTGAAGTACCAGACTAGGGCGGTGGACTGGTGGAATCGTTAGAACGGTATTTGTTCCGACTCTTTGCTTTCTGAGTTCAAATCCCTCCATGGCCTACTTAGGTGGTAGATGTAATCCGTTTTGACACCACTACCTGGCCCTTGGGTGCCTTTAGCGGAGTCCACTCTGTTGCAAGCATTCGGATCAGGCCTCCGGTTTGAGGATACCTTTCCACTAGTCTCGAAGGCCCTGAAAAAGGGTGATGGGCACTACCCTATCTCCTCATTAAGCGATTAAAAAAATATACGGGTGAGCTTACCCTAGAAACGTTGGTACTTATTTCCCACAGTTAGATGAACGATCCACAGTAGTTAATCATACAGTTCTGAAGTACCTACTCGCTGTTGGATGGCCTGAGACGTTAAGTGTCTGGACAATGGTTACAACACAGTACCAGTGACAGGGTACTTATTCTACAATCTCGCCATCTTTAGATAAGGCACAGCAGAGTAACTATAACTGTTTCAGCCCACCACATCTTGCAGGTTAAGCCGGCCTCCTCTGAGGTTGCATCAGTTTGATGGATGTTCATAGGAGTGATTTTACAATAGGGGCCCCGGTCCTATCAATTCACATATTTTAGTCATCAGGATATTGTAAGATTGGAATAATCAGCCAAATCATAGAAGATAATGTGACGATTGACTTTACTCCAGCTTGCCGTAGGATACCAATAAACACAGAGGCTAGGGCCACTATTAGCTGCCGGATTCCAGAACAGGCGAATACTGGATTTCGAGTGAGTAATTTGAGTGAAGAGTACCTAGGAGGCATCACTCCTAGATTGCTCTTACAGCGTGCTCGTTCGCCATCTCAAGTATTTCTATGTCCCTATTTCTAGATAGTCGTTGACCTGATGCTGAGTTTATCCGTCCTTTTGACAAGTCTTGATTTTGTGCTGCTGGGTTTCTAGCAACCCTCCTCACCAAGCCAGCCAGGTTGTGGTGCCGGTTTAGTCACCAACGACCCGAACATATAGCAGTTTGTACTCAATTACATGTTGCCAGTAGCACTCAGAGCAACCTGACAGACCAGTAGAGGTTCCTTTGTTGACTCGACAACATCATACGGTCAATATTTTCAGTAAACTAAGAGGTTGAATGGATAGTGTTGCGCAACTGACAAAACAGTAGGCAGTTCTTGACACCAGCGCTGTGATGTATTCTTAGCTCTCAAATTGCCCAAACCAGAATTGCCCAAATTGCCCAAACCAGAATTGCCCAAATTGCACAAACCAGAATTGCCCAAATTGCACAATATCCAGAAAAATAAAGCAAGAAAAAAAACCGATGGACAAATTTAAAAAATGAAAATATATAATTATAATTGGTTCAACATATCCTTTCTTAAATAATTTAATTGTATCAGCTAAGGATTGGGGTAATCCTATTAAACCAATTTGCTAATGTTGATTTCCTCACACTGTTTCACGATCACTATGTAGAAACAGAATATAGTCAATAGAATCAACCCCATTAAATGCCTAATGTTTATTTGATTGACCCCTGATACGCCATCATTTACTCCTCTAATATTGATTTCTCACATTGATACATTGTCACTAATTTAGAGAGGAAGGAATGGGTGGAGTCGATTGATCCCCTCCTCAATATTTCTCTGATGAGGGATGAAAAAGAAAAGTCGACTGGGGCGAGATTTGAACCTCACTTGTTCTGCCATCTCGCTATCTTTAAACTAGACCCAAGGTTATTTATGTTTATAGATGGAGAAGGAGTATAGGTTCGAGTCGATTGAATTGATTCCACTGTATTGCAAGTATTATGTAATCTTTTATTTAATTGCACTTAATAGTAGAAAGTCATAAACATAATTGTATAAAGTCCAAAACAAGTTGTGAACCATTGTTCATTACATATAGTTCGCAAGAGCAGCAACATGGCGGTTCAACGTCCTTCTGTTTCCTCTATCCTTGGAGTTACTTCTGATCACTTGTCAGCACACCTCCAGCTATTAATACGTGTTTCCCCATACACACGCAGTCGTTAAAACGGAATGGCGGTTGACGTCTACGACTTAACCTGCGAACTTCAGGAGGAGCAGATGCTTCAGATGTGCTAGGAGAAACAACAATAACACAGCGGAGAATCAGCAGTAACTGACGCCTCGGGCAATTCAGGAACTTTACCCGACACTTCAGGGAACTCCAGAAATAACAGGAACCTCAGCCACTGTAACTGTAGGAACATGAGGTACCAATACTTCAACTGACTGGGGTGGAAGCTTCAGAAGTTGATCTGCATGTCGTTTTAAAACATTTTCACCAACTCTTGCTTCAAAATTTACAGCTCCCAACTGTCGTGTTATAGTGCCTTCCACCCAGTGTTCACAAGCTCTAAAATTCCACACAAGAACACGATTATCCTTTCTAAATTCACGCAGGTGTAATATCTTCGTTCTTCATTCGGTATCTTATTGACCCCCTTAAACTGGATGACGAGTAAGTAGAATGCTGTCCGTAACTAACGTTTGAGCAACAATTCGACAGGAGAAGCTCCAGTTGTTGAGTGCAGTGTAATTCTGAAAGAGACCAAAAACATGACCTTAGTTTCAAGTGCCCCTTTCCCGTCCACTTTTATCTTCTTTAGTGCCTCTTTGAACGTGTGAACAGTGCGCACGGCTTGGCTGTTAGAGGAGAGATGATACGGAGCTGTGAATATATGCAGAATTCCATTGAAGGTCATAAATAATTTTAACTATTTACTAACGAAACATGGACCATGATCACTTACTAATATCACAGGCAGACTCTGTGGCGAAGATTCTTCTCGACTTCTCAACTGACTGACAGCCGCCGAATTTATGATACACACTTCAGTCCCTTTCGAGTACGCGTCAACAACAATTAAGAACATGTGTCCCAAGAATGGATCGGCAAAATCTACATGTATTCTTTCCTATGGCTGACTTGGATATTCCCAGGCATGAATTGGAGCATTTTTAGGACTGCTCTGACCTTGAATGCATACTTCACAAACCTTGCATGTCATTTCAATATCAGCATCCAAGTATGGCCACCACACATAGCATCGAGCAAGAGCCTTCATGCGTACTATTCCTGCATGGATCTGGTGAAGCTCTTGCAATACCTTCAGCCTCAATTTTTGAAGGACGACAACTCATATTTCCCACAGTATCACACCATCGTCACAATTCGATTCTTCTCGTTTGTTGAAGTATAGCTTCATTTCAGCCCTTGCAGTGTGATTTCCCCAGCCATTCATAGTTAATTCATATGCCGTACTGAGAACAGGATCTGGTTTCTGAACACACTTCAGCTAGTCACATGGGAATTAATTAAATCCATCATGTGAACTCTATTCACAGAATTTGAACAATCCTCCACCAGGGCATTCACAGGGAATGCCCTGGTGGAGGATTGTTCAATATAACCAACGCTTATATTGACTACGCTATTGTTCTACGGGACAATAGCGTAGTCAATATAAACGTTGGTTAAGCGTTAAGTGTAGTAGTTAAGCTGCTGGGCGTGAGTTCAATCCTCTCTACTGGAGAGCTATATACCCAGGTAACCATCCTTGCAGTTGCTTCTAGACACTTGCTACCACAACAGGTACTTATTTGTTTACATCTGATTCTCTCTTATATCTGTGTTCTCTCCACCGTTCTGGTGTTTTCTAACTATGGCACCGTCAGTCATCTTTCGATCAGTAAATTATCTTTTAATACTTTATTACAATTATGGTGGAGATGGTTGACAACTTTCAGTCGAGAGGTACGAGGGGGCTTCCTCGTGGTCGCTCGAATAGCAGCCAAATATCCCTCAAATCACACCCTATTATCTTATGACTTCTAGATACACTAAATAAAAGACAGGATGCTTTTGATCATAGGTCTTCTCAGTCATGGCTGACTTGGAGGTTAAACAATAAAACAAACTGTTTTTTTTTGCATTATCAACTTACGACATATATCACCCAAATGGTTTGAAAATAAAAACGTCTTTCATAATTGAGAGATCGCCTTAAGTAACATTGTTGCCAGGAAAGTTGTTGCCTAAGAAAATCCAAACATCCAGTCTTCGGTGATAAGGCAGCATTAATAATAATAACTGCTTCTAACATAGGTACAAAGCCAGAAACTATGGTGGGAGGAGGGTGGAAACAGTCGATTATATCTACCCAGTACTTGACTGGTACTTTATTTTATCGACCCAGGAAGGATGAAAGGCAAAGCTGACCGCAGCGGGATTTGAACTCAGAACAAAGAGCCGGAACAAATACCGCTAGGTATTTTGCCCGACGCTCTAACGATTCTGCCAATCTACCGCATTGATAGCATTAATATTGATAAAGCAATGATTTCTTACATTTATGCAAAAGCCTAAAAAGGTTGAGTTATAGTAGATTGCCTCAACCTCAGTACATACTTATACGTATCGAATCCCGGAGGTGGGGAGAAGAAGTAGATGAGAGACAAAGTCGACTGATCGGATTTGAACTTAGAACGTAGTAAGGTGAAACTGAAACATTTGGTTTATTCAACTCTATCGCTTTCAATTAGAATTTTAAATTACAAAAATTTTAATTATCTGACTCTTCTCAGCACCATCTCTGATTTCACTTTTTTTCCTTCTTGGTGTAATCCTTGAAAAATAATTCAATACTTGTTAACGCTTCCCAACGTTTATTGGTCCGCAACTCACTAGAGGCAAATGTATGACATGGATCTTCGTGCAAACTGGATGGAATTTAAGAGATACATTCTGTAATAGAAAATTCTTTGGATACACTATTTCGAAGTTTTTTTGGAATTTTTATTTTTTGTATTTTTGTAGCCATCCAGTGGAACAGAAAAGTTTGTATTATACCTTCATAGTTCCAGGTCTTCTCGTTAAAAGAAGAACCGCTTTGAATCACAATGCCCTAAAGACTAGCACAGATTTAGCCATGATTGAAGACTTGATTTGCTTTTTATATTCTTGTACTGATTTCTTTATTTATTACATGAAACAAATTTATTGAGGGATGGATGCCTTTCTCGAGAGTATTGGAGATGTATGTGAAGTGAAATGATGACTGCTAGAAATCGAAACCTGGTCGAGCTTGTCTCTACTCCAAGGCTGTTGCTATGGAAAAGAAAACAAAAAAAACTTTCGTTATTTTTTTTAGTAGACACAAAAGACCCATATTTTAGGGATAGGGAGAAAATGTGCTGTACATGCCTTTCTCGAGGCCATGAACGATGTAAGTGAAGTGAAATAATTTCAAACGGAGATTGAAACCGCGCCGCGGTCTCGGCTTGTAGAGAAGTTAGATGCTCCTTTACTGTCCTCACTGCTATGTAGAAATATATAGCATTGTGCATGCGAGTGAAGAAATACTGATTTTCAGACACTTGTTTGAAATATAGTCCATATAGTCCATATATTCCATATAGTCCATATATTTTCCAAAGATATCAGCAGAATTAGAGACGTGAAATGGCTTCAACCAGGAATCAAAGTCCACGTTTTGGACAACTCACTGCGTCTTATTCTACAGCGCTTGCCACTAATGATAGTGGTTAATCCGGTAACTCTATTTGGTCGTTAGTAATCTTTGACTACACGGTCTGCATGTATTGTTTCAAGGCTGGAACACACTAGTGTCATTTCCTATTGCCTTCTCCAGGACCACGAGAATACTTGAACTCAGTACGGCAAGCTGATGATGTAAATTTGTAGAGAGCTTCCGCTACTTAGACTATGAAACTGCCTAGAGTTCCATGGGCTCGGTATTTGAAGATAGATTAACGAGTATTTCATTAGATTGTAGAGCTGAGTACGATTCCTTTCCCCTGTGTGGCTTGAAGAGAGTGATGAGCTTGACCATACTGGTTTTTTATGGCTTAGTCAGGAGGAAGGGCACTACCCATCACTCTTTTTCAGGACCTCCGAAACTGGTGGAAGGAAGGAAGATGTCCCCAGACCCGAGGCCTGGCCCGAAGGATTGCAACAAAGTGGACTCCGCTAAAGGCACCCAAGGGCCAAGTGGTGGTGTTAGACTGGGTGACAGATTAAGTCCGGCGGGATTTCATCCCGGAACGCAAAGAGCGGGAACAAATACCGCAAGGCATCCCTTTTAACACTAGCGATTCCGCCAGTTCACTGCCCTAGACCGATACTTTATCTACCCGGAAAGGATGAAAGGTAAAGTTGAACTCGGTGTTTTAACCCAGAGCGCAGTGAGCCGGAACGAACACCGCAAAACGTTCTATCTGACGCTCTAACGGCTCCACCAATTCGCAAGGCAATCTATCCGACGCTCTAACGACTGTCAATTCGCCGCCTACACTATATGAGGAAGATGTCCTGAATAGAGACCTCGCTGTTCTGTAGGTTATGTACCTGGCATATTCGTAGGCATTTCTTGCGTCAACCGAGCCGTGAAGGACCCTACATCCTCTGGGGTGTAGTTGCTCAAACATTCATAGATAACCAACGTAGTTTTTACCAAAAGTCTGTCTTTTCGGGATGACTGGTACAGGCCTCCTATCTCGCGTCCAATGAACATATTGATTGGATCGTTATCCTCCAGTTTAACACTGAATTGTGTAGATGAGCGGTTTCCTTCCGGTTCACTGTAGTGTTCAGTGATTCTATGAGAGTAAGCTACTCTTCTTGCGCCTTACACGCCTTCTACTTAGGCCCATTGTTTACCAGTTTTCTTAAATAAAATCTTTTTAAAATTATGTTTTACATAATCATCTAATTGTTTTGTACAATTATGTGTAATTATCAATTATTGTCAATGTGTGTGTGTGTGCTTACATTTATACCAGTCTAAAAACCTGTATTTTACGTTGTATCCCCTTAGCAGTTCGACAAATAGATATCAAAATAAGTACCAGACTGAAATATACACTAGGGGTTGATATGTTCAACTACACCCTTGAAGGTGGTGCTCCAGCATCGCTGCAGTTCAATGACTTAAACCAGTAAACGAACATATATATAATATATAACACACATACACAGACAGATAGATAGATAGATTATTCAATAGCCAGAGAAGATACAAAACATGATTGATAGCAGAAGGAAAGAATTCTCAATTTGATAGCAAATCAACCTAAAACATAAAAGCAATTATAAAAAGGTAAAAATAAATAAATGTCTCAAACTTTTAATTGTTTAAATTTTTTTTTTTTTTTTTTCGTTTCTATTTTGTCTCTTGCCCTCAGGTAAGACTAGCTAGAAATTAAAAGGAGTAGGTTTTAATTTAAACGTATTTTATATTAAAAACATGCTTGAAAAGACAGAACTACTTTTAATCAGTTCTAATGTGGCAGTTTTAATTAAATGTGTTTCGACACAAACTGTCTTTCACATTTTATCTTGCTTTCGAAAAAACATCAACAAATTGACTTATTTATTTATTTTAGGTGTATCTGTTTTGTAATTAATTCCACCCCTCGCTACAAATTGTTTTGTTCTTTCTATACGTCAATTTAATAAACAGTCAACATACTCGGGCATTTTCATTTTTAGAAAAGTTAAGAATTCTGTTGTTGCTATAACACAAGGTAAAAGTAAAAGGACACAAGTGCAATTTAGTGGTATCAACGAAGGTTAAAGCCGGCAAATTAGAAGAGTCGTCAGAGCGTCGGATAGAATGCGCTTGTGGTATTTGTTTCTGCTCTCTGAGTTAAAATCCCACCGAAGCCAACTTTTCCTTTCATCTATTCGGTGTCCATAAATAAATTACCAATCAAATACTGGGACCGATTTCTCCTGTCTCTCTCTCTCTCTCTCTCGGAATGGGTTACGTGAAGGGGGACAATAAAGGAGCATTCACATTGCACCGCCACCAATTTTTTCACCACTACTCTGGACAAGACAAAAAAGAAAGAACGAAGGTTAGAATAATTGACTGCTAAGTATTTGGTAAACCACACACAAAAATATTTTTCAACCCACACGCAAACTGAGACGATTATATAATGAAATCAGTTTCATGTTTTACTATATGAGCTATTATTAATTTGATATTAGGGCAGTGAAGTGACAGCTTCGGTAGCATTGCAGTATTTAGTTACGTTACTTTACCTTCTGAGTTAAAATCCTGCCGGAATCAATTTTATTTTTCATCATTCCGAGGTCGATAAAATAAAGTACCAGTGAAATACTGTACTCTATGTAATCGACTATTGCCTTCTCACAAGGCCTTGTGCCTGTGTCAGAAATCGTTATTTTCACTATTGCAAGATCAGTATAATGGTAGAAACAGTAGAATGTTCTTTTGGATCCTGAATTCAAATCCAACCAAGGTTGACTTGATTTTCATCATCTTAGGGGATCGATAAAATAAGTACCAGTCAAGTACTGGAGTCGACGTAATCGACATTAATCCAAAATCTGTGGCCTTGTACCTAAGCTAGAAATCATTTTCACTTTTGCAAAAAGTATCAGTCATGTAGTGGGGCTCAATTCAGTAGACCATATCCCTCCTCTTGTACTTTATAGATTTTCTTGTACTTTAGATTTGTGGTAATTTAAGAAATCATTTTCCCACTATTGTTACGATCACCGTAGAGCAAGAAGTAACCTCTCGGCAAGACGAACCCGGGACGAGGCTTCAATACAGTTCACCTCACTACGCTGTTAAGGCCCTTTGGAAAGGTGTAATCGTTACAATATCCCATTTCCCCGCGACCCCTAAATACAAAATATGTATACCTAATGAAAAATAAAGCATTATTATTTAATACTATGCTGGAACGATGAAAGGTAATCTCGCAGCGAACCGAGACTGAAACCTGATTTCAATTCCTGTTTGGCGCAAATTCATTAGTTACATAGCTAATCCTTGAGAAGGGAATGAATATCACACAATCTCACCCTCAACACTAAGAAATCCGAGATAGTGCTTTTGTGATATATCATTAGGCAGAGAATTGGCAGAATCGTTAGAGCGTCGGATAGAATGCCTTGCGGCGTTCGTTCCGGTTCTCGGCGCTCTGAGTTCAAATCCTGCCGAGTTCAACTTTGCCTTTCATCATTTCAGGGTCGATAAATATAGTACCGGCCGAGTACTGGGGTTGATTTATCTCTCTCTCTCTTTGGGAGAAATCGGCTGTAGTCAGACCTAAAGAGGCATTGGCTCCGTCAGGTTTTAAAATGCTCACGACATACCGTTGGTCACGACAGCGCCCCTACGACTTCACCGGGAGTTTAAGGCCCAGGGAAGGAATAAATCATTGTATAATTTATCATTCATGAATGTATCGTTAGCTGTGCTCCGATCTTCCCATAGGTCAAACCTATGGTAGTTTGGTAGCCTTTCCAAGAATGGGAAGAGGCGTTTCTCAAACGCTTAATACCGTGAATTCTTTGTTAAGCGCCACTACTTCTCACCTACAACGTAGAATATATTTCAGAAGCAGATGATGTACATAAGAATCTATGCTGAAAGTCCCAACTAAAATTATTATGAACAATTCCACAATACTCCTAAATGTCTCTCCTAATACCTTGGACATATCTCATTCCCTATCCTAGCTATATTTTGAATGAATCTCAAGAAATGAATAATTGAATGCAAAATAGAAAATATAGTAGAAAAATAGAAAATAAATCTTGAAAATCTCTGGAGTATGTTGAGGTTTTATATTGAATCAATGCCACAAATAGAGGAGAAAGGTACAGTCGATTGAATCGACAGAAATACATGCCGGATTCTATTTTGTCTTAGTGAGACGGAAAGAAAATTTCCACTTTGCTGGGATTTGAACTCGGAATATAGTGGAACAAATCTAAATACTGCAGTTGTAGCACTATCATTTCCGTTACTTCATTTCCTTAAGCTCCATACGTGTTAAATGACATCAACACGTAGGACTATTTTGGGGGAGACTTCGTTACAAATGAGGCTTATGCACAAGCGAAATTCCTCAAAAGTCCCTCTTCACTCTCCAACAAAAAAAAACCCGAAATAAAATAAAAATGTGAATCATTTGGAATTGATGAAAATTGAAAGAACCATTACAAAGCAACATTTAGCGTTAGATATGTTCAGTTGTAAGTTCTTAAAGACAGAAAGAAAACCCCAACAAACGAAGATATCAATAGCAAAAGAAGCAGAAAAAGAATAAAATGAAATGAAAAACCAGATGCCTAAGGGGGAGGGAGCATTGAATGAGATATCTGTAGAAGAGTCATCTCACAAGATTCAGGAAGTAAAAAGAATGTCGAGAATATTATTATTATTATTATTATTTGCGAGTTGCTAAAATATATATTAACAGATATTCTGCGTCATATTTCATTCTACCACGTCACAATATACTAATAGGGTCAGTCAGTCCATACAGATAAATTGACCCTGGATTTCCAACAACACAGTCTTGAACATGCAAAAAAAAAAAAAAAAAAAAGCCAAACAAAACCGCCATCTTTTCTCTTTCCGAAAAAATCCCAGAAAAGTATAGGGCGGGGGAGATGTGGTGATGTGGAATTGAAAGATGCTGAACTCTGTATATCCTGACAGCCGGCTGTTGACTGCTGCCTTTATCGATCAGATGTTAACCTTCACAATTGATCACCGAACCGTTTTTAATTTATTTAACAATTTAGATGGATTTTTTTTTTTTTAATTTAATTTCCATTAATCCCTCCCCTACCTTCAACCCACTCACTCACATTTACCTTTTATTTCAGTTTTTCTCCCTTTTTTCTTTGAATAAATAGCAAATTGAAGACTTCGCTCAAGATTAGCTTATACACATAGTTATGTTCACTTTACCTTTTTTTTTTCGCCATAAAATCCTGGGGTGGAAGTAGTATCATCCTCATCGTAGTCGTTATCCCGTTAGTCAAAGTCAAGTTCTTACAAAGATAACCAGTATAGGAAAGAATTCTATTGAAACACACTTATCATAGTTGCTTAAGAATTACTCTAAGAATATATACTTTAGAAGAAGAAGAGAGCATTATAGTTTTTGAATATTCTGGAAACAATATCTTTCTTGCAGTTGATTATAGCATCAGTCATTAAGTTAATTTGGTTTTAACTTCAACGAAAACTTTTTTCAGATCAATTTATCTGTTGTATTTACAGTTTTTTTAATTATATAAGTCCACAGCAGTAAATAAGTTCAAATCTTCGGACGTTTGTTATAACATTATCCAAGCTGTTCACCATAAAAAAAATTATCCCGTATATCGAAGTGGTAGTCACCTTGAATAATCCTGACCACATGCAAAAAGCATGACACGACATTAGCATAACAATGATATCACAGACTGGGTAGATAGTGTGCAGATTGCTGTATTTATTAAAAATAGATTCTAAGAATTTTATTATAAACAGAGTAATTCGGTAATCCGCACAATATAAGAAGATATTCGAAATGTCGTAGAAATATGGACTGTATAAGACAGGGATTCTCAACCGCTTTCGTTCCTGGCAACTTTTAGAAAGTAAATTTACTTCCACTCTGTTTTATTCTGTAATTTGAGTTTACACTTTTACCATAATAAAACAACCGACAAAGAGGAAATCTAAAATACTGTTTTTAAACATTATTATTTTTAAGTTGCAATAACAATAAAAATAGCACGTAAATGTTATTTCACTTATTGATGAACTAATACCAGAACCAAACAGTCAGTTAATGCGAGCGCAACAATGTAACTATTTTTTCACAAAATAAGCCTACTTCATATTTTCTTAACTTCAGATTATTTTAAAATTATAATTTTAAAAAAAGAAGATATATGTACAAATCCAGAATCAGCAAATTTATCCCCTGGGTAGACGAAATTTACCCCAGTTTGGGAACCCCTGGTATAAGATATTTGTGCATATTAATTATTATTTAAGCGGTGAATTGGCAGAGTCGTTAGAGCGTCGGTTAGAATGCTTTGCGCTGTTCGTTCCGGCTATTTGCGCTCTGAAGTCAAATCCGAGGTTAACTTTGCCTTTTATCCCTTCGGGGTCGATAAAGTACCAGTCCAGTACTGGAGACGATTCTTCTCTTTCTGTCTTTCTCTCTGAAAGAAATCGGCTGTGGTCATATTTGGAGAGAGGATGGGTACCGCCAGTTTTAAATAAATTCCCAAGAAACACCGTATGGTGCGACGGCACCCATACGACTCCATTAAGAGTTAAAGGCACGGAATCAGAATTATTATTTAGTATCAATAGCAAAAGCCAATGGTAATATTAGTTAGTTAACAACAAAAACCAATCATGAAAACATATTCGTTTCTTTTGACAAGGAACAACGCCATATACATTTAGAAAATAAAATACAAATCTATGGTGTTTTTATTTTTCCAGTGACGTTGTTGTTGTCTAACGCCAAATCAGCCCTCATTCAGTAGACCTATGATCAAAGGCATTCAAGCCTTGACCATCCTATCTTATCAGTGTATTTTTCCTTGTGCAAGACGGTAGAGTGTGATTCGAGGGAGATTTAAACGCTATTTCTAGCAGATCGAGCGACCTCGTAGACGCATCCTCGTTGGGTGTAAGTGAAAGTTTTTCAAATAGGAATGGAAACCATATCGCTGTCTCCGATTGCAGATTGCTTATATCTACTCTACAGTGGTAGCAAGCCGGTATTTATATTGAGTTTCTTTGAATAGAAACAAAGCCAATATTTCTTTTGGTATACCTGGCTTTGTGTCTAGTTATTTAAAAAGAAACTCTACCTAGTTAAAAGAAAATAATGCTTGTATTAATAGTGGGTTTGCATTTTGATTAGGACCAGGTCAGCCCTGATCGAGTATCCCTGTGATCAAAGGTTTTCCAGCCGTGACCATCCCATTTCATCTACGGCTACATTATGCAATGTGTGCTTCCTTTTTTAAGGCGGTAGGGTGTGATTGGGATAAGATTTTGCTGTTTTTTCTAGCAAGTAGAGGCTCCTTCAAACGGTAGAGGTGCGAAATGCGAGTCCCATAACACACTGAGCCTCATGGGCACTACTGAAACCTCTGTCTTCATCTGGTATATCTTGGATAAATCAGCCTGGTGGTGATTATTCCTCTTTAAGTTGGAAGGATTGAGCGCAGCACTGCAAGCAAAGTAATGAAACGCTTGTCAGTTTATTTGACGGTGCTACACTTTGCTTGGAGTGGTTCATATTTACAGCTAGGCGAATTAGGCCAATTGAAATTTAAATGTTCTGATCACAGGCACAACGCAAAGCAAGTGATAGGAATCGAACCATCAACACCTCGCCACTAACGAGGGAGCCTCTACGTGGTCGCTCGACCTGCTAGAAATTGCAGCCAAATCTTCCTCAAATTACGCCCTACTGTCTGAAATAAGGAAAAGATATATTAGATAATGTAATGCTACATATCCCTAAAAAGACGGTATGGTCATGGCTGGAATTCCTTTCATTATAAATATGCTCAATAAGGGTTGACCTGTGGCTAAACAAAACAACAGCACACCTACATTATGGACCGTATAAAGAAATGCCACCTGCCTAATGTGCAAACCTTCACGACACAATCCAGTGTGGGAGTCTCTACTCAGTAGCTTGACTAGCTGGAAATAGCAGCCAAATCTCCCTCAAATCCCACCCTACTGTTGTTAAACCTTTTCACTTATTGTTCGTACTCACGATTTCCGAACTTATTCAATAACCCAGAAAATGGTGGTCTTCTTCGGACTGAATTTCTCTCGAATAATCAACATGATGAGGAAGCTTTCAGCGATAACCTAACTATCAGTTAACATCACCCTTTCTTTTGGGGACCTCTAAGACTGGTGGGAGGGAAGGAGGAAAGTGTTAAACCGGGCGACGGATTAAGTCTACCACCCAAATAGACCAAGGCGAAATTTGCATTCAGAACGCAAAGTGCCGGAATAAATACCACGAGGCATCTCGGCCGACGCTCTAACAATTTCGCCAATCCACTGCCCTTGACTGTTACTATATTTCATCTACCCTGAAAGGATGAAAGGCAAAGTTGACCTCGGCGGAATTTGAGCTCAGAGCGCAGTGAGCCAGAACGAATACTGCAAGGCATTCTGCCCGACGCACTAATGACTCTGCCAATTCGAAGCTTACATATATATATATAATACACACACACACATTATAACGTGGTTCGATGTCTCTTCTAGATGAGATATCGATGAATACGTTCAAATCGTGCTTGATAAAATGAGAACGGTGGTGTCATGGGTAGTGTAAGTGTAGGTTCACATAAATTGGACAGATCGGTCGAAAATTGATCGCTGATCTTTTCGGTCGATCTGTCCAGGTTAGAGGTCTCTGTACCCACCTTACACGTGGCTCTCCACTGTCTCGTAGACAGTTCGAACGTACTCATCAATAACGTAGACTATTACAAGTACGATTTGTCTTGTGTGTCATATTAATGTATGTCTCTTCTATTTTAAATCACACTAATGCCTGTAATGGCCGCGAGCAATATCTACATCACTGTAATATATAAGAAAATAAGTAAATGACAACGAACCAGTTTCTATTGATAAATAAGTTGTAATTCTTTCTGCTATATACTTTTTCTAGAAGTGTACATCTAGAAAAAGTATATAGCAGAAAGAATTACAACTTATTGTACATTGTGTAAAAAAATATCGTAGGAATTATTCTTCCAAATCATCAGATAATACCCTTAGGGGGGTGTTTATCTTTGATGTTTATCGGAAATAGAACACTTTATCAGTGATGTTTTGCAAAACGATGATGTTTTAAAAAACAGCTTCGTTATTCGCTCTAATGTTATATTCGATATTTTATTTCCAAAATAAAAGTGAAGATTCTTGCAGACTAAATACTTTATAGCAGAAGTTTTCGATGTTGTTTTCGTTTATTTAAAGAAGTATGTTGTGAGTGAAAGCATTTCTAGAGTTGGTAGTGAGGAGTCGTTACGTTTATGACGAACCCCCTTCAAATTCCATGTGTTATTATCTTCTGCGGCCTATTATTATGTGTAATGATATTCAGTAAGGAGGATGAGGTATAAGGTCGAAGGCGCTGCAGACTGAGTAAATACAGAGCATTTAATCTTGTTATTCTGAGTTCAAATTGCGTCATAGTCCACCTGGTCGTTCATTCCTCCAGGGGTCGATAAAATAACTACCAATAATAATGCTGGAATCAATCATATCAGCTACGAGGAATAAGGTCGAAGGAGCTGCAGTTGTTGTTGAGAAAGGTTGTAGCAACTCATCACCTCATGATATGTAATCCAGGCACTGTTCTGCCCTCTACCTTAACTGATTCTGTTTGGTTTTAACAGAGTATTCTGCCCTTTCAACTACAACACTGACTTCATTCATTTCTGACAAAAGACTTATTGTAGCAATGTTGAGAATTCTTCATGCTTAGCCATGCAAAGTATGGTTTCCCTGCTTTCATTCAAATTTAGAATCCAGGTCATACATACTAACACTTCACCCGAGTTCAAATCACGTCATAGTCGACCTTACCTTTCATTCCTTCGGGGTCGCTAAAATAACTACCTATAATATTTCGTTTCGTTCGTTCTTATTCACCTTCTTTCTTTTGTGCATGTTTTCCCTCTCTTTTTTCCGGGTTTTTTTTTCGTTTTTTTTCGTTCTTTTCACCTTCTCTCTTTTTCCTTCTCTCCTAATAACATTCCTCACCTAATTCCATGTACTCCTTTCTGATGAAGGACTAGCGTCCGAAACGTAAAGACCCTCTTTCTTTCTTTCATTCTTTCTTTTTTTTAAATAAGTGTTAAACTAATACCTTCATTGTACTTTATTTTTTTCGTGTTTGTTTTCTGTGTTTTTTTTTACTGTTTCCATTGCCTATAATAATATTTGAGTACACTAAATAAATTGCCCGTGTCCCCAAGTGACAAACAAATGATATTTATGTGAAAAGGGAGCGGTAGATTGGCAGAAATAATAGAGCGCTGGACTTAATGCTTTTTAGTACTTAATCCCATCTCTCTCAGTTTCGAGTTCAAATCCCACCGAGATCGACTTTGAACTTTAAACTCTTCCGGGTCAAAAAAAAAATCAATTGCCAAATAACATACTAAGATCGATTTAATCGATTATATTTCTCACCTTTCAAAAATGAGCTTTGTGCCTATGTAAAAAAAACCAAACACGCAAACAAAACAGATGTTTATTTTCAAATTATTTATTTGATCTTTATCATTTCAGCGAAATGCAACAGACGGAATCTACATGCATGCCTCGGAGGTAAGTTGTTACCACTTATCCTTTATCACAGCAGTACCTTACGTAGATTTTCTCTATGACGACCTCTTTCTGCAACTCAAAAAATACGTAAACGCGGCATGAGATGGTCGAGTGTTGAACAATCAACAGCTGTGTCTGTGGCCAAAATACTTAACTTCCAAATTACCCAATCCACCTATCGGTAAATAGGTACCACAGGGTAGGAACAGCTCATTGTTATAAACAGGTGATTTATATATAAACATTCGTTAACTTGTACTGTTGAGTTAATGTACTATGGATATTACTTAGAGAGGGGTGGGTTCTCCAAGACAAGGTTTACAGTGGTGCTCTTATGACCCAATATCTTATAGGACTTTACGGCATAAGAAACTCATGTCATGTATGATCACGTTTCGAATGTGCCGATATATCATATAGTTCGCTACTTGATATGATAAAAGTTAACGAATTGTATGGTATCTCGGCAAAACAGTTTTATGATATTGTGTATGTTCTATATCATATGTGACTACCGGGGACACTAGTTGCACAAAAAAATGAAACCGGTGAAATCCAGCCCCTATCTTGGCTCTGTGTATCCACGGAAAACGGTAAAACTCGGCCATTCAAAGCAACGAAACACTTATTAATTTTACATTATTGGTGCTGCCTACAGCGGTGACCTATACCACTCTGTGGTACCTGCCTACTGCTTTGTGGACTGAGCAGTTGAAAGCTCAGCCATACAGACAGAGGGGAGCTAGCGATGAGATACAAACCTGTAACTCTTCAGTTAGTTATCCAGTATCCCTATCGATTCCGTCTTTTGCAGTTCCTATGTTTGATACACGGTAGCGTAATTTATGATAATTTATGCTAACGCAATTTATGATAATTTATGTTCTATGTCTCTAAAATAATATCTGGGATGACACAGTTCATGTTTGCATGATGATAATGTTGTACACGATTGCACAATAATGCATGGCATATATACGCATAATATCAAGTATATATGTGTACATCATACAGTTTTGTGCTGTTGTTATATCAGTTTAACTCCATATAATCATGGTACCTATTTGCGGCTAAGTGGACTAGTAACAGAACGCATTGTGTGATACGAAACTATAATTCTATGGCATTAATAGCGGGCGGTTGTTTTGTTTTTCTGAGTTCAAATTATTTTAATGTATGGATGAATATATTTTTATATATATATATATGTGTGTGTATGTGTGTATAAATGTATTATGTATGTATGACATTGTTAATTCAATAGAAACTTTCTAAGGACTAATCTATTTATCTATCTATCTATGTGTGTGTTTGTGCGTATGGATGTGTGTATTTGCGT
>JAOPJM010380615.1:0-11471 GCA_027124095.1 Muusoctopus leioderma | reverse complement strand
TATCGTGACACCGACACTAGAAAGGTTGTCATGCCATGCCCATGGCACAACTAAAGAGCCCTCTCTACCCTACGTTTCTTACATAAAATTATAATGGAGAGGTTTATATTTAAATATGAACACTTTTTTTAATCATAGAACCAGGGGTGGTTTCAGGCAGGTTGGTATCAAAAGGTTTAATCAGAATCTAAAAGAAAGTTTGTGTTTTCTGTATTAGTATTTGGTTCTATTTCAGCTATGAGAGACTGACTACTCCATTACAAGAAATTTTTCTTTGAATTTATAAAATGAATATATTAACCAATTGACTGGCTTACTATAGAACTCAGGTCAGCTTCACCCACAGCCTTCAACACACTTTGAAGGGTTCTGTCTGAAACACCAGAACTCACCTCTTCTTCTTCTGGCTGGGCATGATGCCAGCTGTCACACATCTGGTATCATGTGGAACATCTGGCAAGACGTAGCCCAATGACCCATCTAGGAGAATGGTGACTCCAACCAGGAATCAACTTGGACAGAAATCACCCGTCCAACCCATGTCAACATGGAAAGCAGATGTAAAATGATGAGGACACCACATCATTCCATCACACGTCATTTCTTTGTTAAAGGGGCCCTGCCTAAACTCACCTCTCTTCATGGCACACAAACTTATGTAATGAAGAGTTTTACATGTGACTTGTGATTTCTTGGTATTTGTTTTGTTAAGAACATTTATAAACAATAAGGAATAATTTGTATGTTCAACAGGAAGGGCATCCGACCGTAAAATGCTGCCTCAAGAAATCTCCGTCTAACTCATGCTAGCATGGAAACATGGACATAAACATGACGATGATGATGAGTGTCAATTATATAATACGATTTTTGGTCCCCCGACCCGTCTAGGAGAGTGGTAACTCCATTCACAATCGATGCGGGCTGAAATCACCCGTCCAACCCATTCCAGCATGGAAAACGGACATAAAATGATGATGATGATGATTTATCTATTAGAACATGTTGAAATATACTTACATGAAATATATATATAAATAGGGAAATTTATCTTCTATTTGCTTTTATTTAGAGGCACAAAGTTTTGATAAAAACCTTTGGTAACATCAAACATCATTTCAAGCGTACACTCTGGAAGTTCTCCACAAAATCGACCTATAAATGAAGTGATCACAGAAACAGATCAGTTGCATAATTCAAACATTGTTAGGTAAAAATAACATTAAATATTGAAGCGGCAGTAATTTAAAGTTTTTTAATACACCACTACCTAAATGTGTAATATTTAATTTATTTATTGGAATAGGTGCAGGCATAGCCATGTGGTCCTGGGTTTTCTCCCACTTTGTGGCACCTTAGGCAAGTGACTTCTATAGCCTCGGGCCTACCAATGCCTTGTGAGTGAATTTGGTAGACAGAAACTGCATAGAAGCATGTCATATATGTGTGTGTGTGTGTCATCGCTTGACACCATTTATCGCTGAATTGGCCAGTGATGTTTCTTTACATCTCCATATAACAAAATGTCCAGCTGTTTGGTAGTTTGGTGGTAGGATTCCTATACTTAAAATTAGTATGTTTGGCGATAAGAAGGGCATCCAACTGTAAAATACTGCCTCAAAAAGTCTCTGTCCAACCCATGCTAGCATGGAAACACGGATCTAAAAACGATGATGATGATATTTCTTTGCTAATGTTGAGGATTGTTCTTCCCATCTGTGAAAGACATGAAGCTTAATGCAAATTAAGTCATTTTATTGATGTCAATCCTCTTCTAAAGACAATCTCATTTCCTTTTATATATTTTTTTAATGACATCGACTGCACAAACAAAGAATATCTGTTTACAAAATGTTTAACATTAAAAATACTCTTTAAAAATAACAAAAATAATAAAATAAATAAAAACAGTTGAAATATGGAAAATGGTTCACGAATAACATTTAAAAAAAAATCATATCTTTTTGAGGATCTATGAAATACTTGATAGTATTTGAGTATTACCCCTCATTAGTAGATGAATCAAAAACCTATTTTTCATTGGTCCTTTCACATGACCATATATAGACTGCCATCTTTGAATACAAATGTGTTTTCAACACCACATTTTTGTATTTCATAAATAAATAAACGAAACCAAATGAATGAAAAAAAACAGCAGATACAAATAAAGGATAAAATATATAATATGAAACAAACTGAATGAAAAAATGTCAAAGGATCAAAGTTAAAATTTTTTTAAAGTTTTTTTTTTAAACACAAGGATATATTAATCATATTTGTGAAATAATATTTTCTGAGGTAAATAATGGCCAACATTATATTTTTGGTGGTTAAAAACCGATTTGCCTATTTCGACGATATGACCAACTCCTCCAAGTCTAACTGGATTAGCAATGTAATATTCAGCCATTATATCACGTATATAATTACATCAATGAACTGTAGCCTCTGTTGCTATTCCACATTTGTGTTTCAAGTTTTTACAGGACACAAATTCGCATGAATATAAATATATAATGTTGATTATTTCTTCTAGTTTTAATTTACTATTCTCAAAAAATGTATTTTTTCTGATGGATATTTCTTTGCGACACTCTTGGCAATAGCATTTCTACCATCTCCACAATTTTGCTTCGATTCAATCATTTCATGACCACATTCATCACAGACTTCGCTGTAAATTATAATCTGATAATGGTAAATAACCGCATGACATTTTAGAATTCTCAATATATAAATGAAAACACAAAAACATGTGGTGTTTTTAAAGTTCGTATTTCCATATATAGTCTAGATATGAAAAACGATACGAAGACATGGCGTTGAAAACCATTTATATTCAAAGGTGGCAGTCTATATATGGTCATGTGAAAGGACCAATGAAAAATAGGCTTTCCATTCGTCTGCTAATACCGAAAAAGTGCCTAAAATACTTCATAGTATTTGAGGATATATAAAATACTTCATAGTATTTGGTTTGATCAAACAAATACTAGGAGAATCACGACATAATTTCCCAAAAATGGGGGATGTATAAAAACATCGTGGTTTACTTGAAATACTGAAACAAAAACAAAATGTTTACTATTTTTTTTTTTTGTTTTACTTCAGGGAGAAAAAAAAATACTTTCATTTTACGAGGTGAGAAAAATAAAAAAAACCATTTGATTAGAAACGACATTAAAAAAACATTAATTATAAGATGTAATGATGTATATGAGTCAGCAGATATTTATTTTAAATTTTATTTTCATGCAATTCCATAAACATTCAGTATTCTGTGTGTGAATCTCCTCATCATCTGGATCAATGAAATTCTCACTATGTATAACAACCGAATGTTCATAAATACCACCACATATTTTATCAATACCATTGTATGTGCACCATCCACCAGATATAATGTGTGTCCCTGGAAGAATATATTGTTCAATTAAAGACAAGAGAGTTGAGGCTGTTCTATCTCCGACTTGTAGAACAAAACATCTACCACTTGTACATTCAATGCCACCAAATACCCAATGTCCTTCATTTGTTCTACCCCTGCTGTATTTCTTCTTAGAGAAATGGCTATTATCTATTTCTACTACTACAGGATTTCCATTCTGCAAGTCCATACCACCAATTTCTATTGGATTTTGTCTAATGTAACGAATACACTTATCTCTATCCAGAGAAAGGCTACTTGTCTGGTGCTGTCTCCTCTCTCTGCCTTTTCTATCGCTACTACAACAGCCTCTGCTCTTTGGAGCTGACTGGTCTCATACCACACCCACTTAAACACTCCCGACTCATCACCCATGTTGTGTCCAACTCTGCAAATCCCTCACTAATCATTACACCCAGTCCTTCGTCCCCAGAATGTCATCTCTCAGGAATTCTCTTCCCCCTATCATGTCTTTCCTGCAGGCATCAACTTGCAATAGTTTAAGCAGAACATTAATGGTATCAATCTCTGATCTCGGAGGGCCTGTGAAGGCCATGGGCACTGCCCCTTCCTCCAGACCCAGAAAAAACCCCAAAATAAGCTGGGCCTAATTGATGCTAGTTTTCCCAACAGTAAACCCACATTCAGTAGCAGTATCCTTCAAAAGCATATCTTTACTCCAGGTATAAATGAAAGTCACTAACTTTAACAGATCTAGATTAAATTTGTCGAAGAACGAAGCCCAATTTTATGGACTTCTTTCCTCGGTAAAGTAATTTGTTTTTCCCTGGAAGCAACAACAAAAAAAAAACACCAACAAAACTAGTAAACAATATTTTGTTTTCGTTTCAGTATTTCAAGTAAACCACAATATTTTTATACATTCCCCATATTTGGGAAATTACGCCACGACTCTCCACATTTACGAAATGCTGCTGTAATTGTTTAAAAGATTAACTACAAGTTGCCGTTAGTTGAAACAGTGTTTTAGCATTATATTGATAAAGAGAAATTTTGGAATTTTACTGAGATAGATAACAAATATATCATACCAGGTGAGCCAGAAAATAGAGTAAAAGGGGGAACAACTGTTTCTGGTGGTAAGACAGTATTGTCAGCAATAGCACAGCAGTCTTTCAAGATACATCGGCGTCCCTAATAAATGATAGAGAACAGAAAAAAGATACAAACATCAAAGACTTATATTGAAATATTAGGTAATCTTTCGTTTCAGGTATGCCCAAAGTGAAACAACAAAATCGGCAACAATCAGCATAATTCGAACATTACATATTAATCAGGTACCTTAAAGATTCATTTTATCGCAAACACACACACACTTTGTTTATGTGTGTTTGTGTGTATATATATATATATATATATATATGTCCTGTTTATACATGTAAGTACGTGTATGTTGGTAGTCATGCGTGTTGGTTTAAATTATATATATATATATTTATATGTTTGTATGTATTTGCATATATGTGTATATATTTTCATGTGGTTGACACTGTAAAAGTCCTCCTGTCCAATGGTTTATTAGTGACCTGTATTGATAAATTCATTGATTGGAACATTTGATCATGTTGGAAGGCCACAGGGGACAGCACAATCTGTCTTTCTTTCTGGTGCAGAAGAAAAATACCAAGCCACACTCCCAGTCGTCCCACTCATTTCAGGTCCCAAATTTCAGGGTTGCAACTGTCAACGTCAGTTCAATGAAAGGTAGGACTGGAGTTATTGTTGAGATGTTAGAAAGGAGGTGTGTAGATGTATGCTGTGTGCAAGAGATTAGATGGAGAGGATCCTCAGCTAGGCTCCTCACAGACAAGGAACATAAGTTCAAATTCTTCTGGGTGGGTAGCAGTGATGGTGTTGGTCGAGTAGGTATATTAATGGTGGAGAAGTGGGTAGATAAGGTAATTGAGGTAGTCAGAGTATGTGATAGGATTATTAAACTTAGACTAGTATTAGAGAATATGACGGCAACAGTTATTTCTGCTTATGCACCACAAGCTGGATTAGCTGGTGAACAGAAGGACCGATTCTATGAGTCCCTCATGCAGACTACCTCTTTGACAAATGACAATGACCTACTTTTCCTGGCTGGTGATTTTAACGGACAAGTTGAGCAATACCATGATGGATTCCATGGTGTACATGAAGGTTATGGCTATGGCTCGAGAAATGAAGAGAGATCAAGGCTCTTGGAGTTCTGTGATGCTAATGACTTGACGACTTGCAACACAAACTTCAAGAAACTGACCAGCCACCTGATCACCTATCAATCGGGTGGGCACACGAGCCAAATAGATTACATTCTCACCAGGATGCGAGACAGACAGATGGTTATGAATGCTAAGTCATTTCCTGGTGAAGAATGTACCACTCAACATAGGCTAGTAATTAGTGACTTCAGACTTAGAGCGAGACAGACTCAGAGACCCACAACAGTTTGGAGAAGGAGGACTTGGAAGCTGAAAAGCAAACAAACAGTAGTAGGTTTAGAAATATATTAATGGATGCATATGATGAGAGAGAGAGGGAGATTTGGAGAAACACAGCTTAGAGGACAACTGGATGTTCCTACGGAACAACCTGCTGAGAGCCACAGACCAGATTTATGGCTGGTCCAAGGTCCCAGCTAGACGAAAGATGGCTTGGTGGTGGAATAGCAATGTAGACACCTTAAACAAAACTCCTCATACAATGTTACATTAAATACAGACACATCCACGAAGGAATTAGAACGAAATCGCTCATGGAAATATTTCTGATAAATGAGATAATGTATATAGTAGAGTATCAGAAATAAACGAAAATATCTGTGAAGAATATTATTACAAGAGGATTAAATTAATTCTAAAATATAAATAATAGGTATAAAAGCTATCAGCTGTCTCTCCGATAAATTATTGCTTTAATAAAATATACTGAGAATCAAGTGAATTGAAAAGCCTCGATAGAAAACAAGATAATGACGAGATAATGGCGGCATTGGCAACAAGATGGAAAAGGTCTTACCCAATTAGAGAAAACATTGAAAGATATCTACAAAGAGCTGGCAGAAATACTTAGAAACATTTTGTCAAATATTAAATAAGGAATGAAATCATATTTTATATTTTATTTGATGTTTGATATTTTATAAAGTGGTATAACACAGAGGTTAGGGGAAAACAAAATACAAAAACAAATGCATGTAGTGTGAAAGCCTCTCGACAGATTAAATGTTAAATGAATATCAGGAGAAGATGGGGAATATGATGTTGATAACCACTATGTAACCAGTGTCTGGTAAATATATTCAATATGATTATTGATAACCACTGTCTAACCCATGGTCTCGTTTGGCTCTGTAGGCCGGATTAATGCATAAACTATATCTTATTTGCCGGATTGAATCATAAACTAGATCTCGCGGGCCAGATAAGGACAATTATTCCTAAAAACCGTATACATTCGGACGAACACGCGTGTAAATTTGTTAAAAATATTAAAATAACTTCCGTTTGGCTCGGCATGTCCAGATAACGTGAAGGGGAATAGGTGACATCTTTTACTATATGGATTCATTAGCTTCTTTTTCATTGGTTGAAATAACATAAGATTCCCTAAGGTCCACTGATTTGAATAATCAGAACTGGTGTTAATCACAACTCTAGTCGGGCTCCAACTCTGAACACATGTTAGCGATATATATTTCACAGAATATTTTAAATATATTTTAAAATAATAATACATTTTTTAAATATAAAATTGAGCCACGGGTCGGACTAAACATGGCCGCTGGTCGTATGTTTGATACACCTGGTCTAACCAGTGTCCAGTAAATATATTGACTATGATATTGATAACCACTGTCTAACCAGTGTCTAGTAAATATAGGACAGACGTCAAATGACGGTAAATTAAATTAAAGTATATTTGGTTACATGAAGATATTCTTAGTGAAAATTAATCAAAATAACTGCACACAAAAAGGAAATCCTAATCACCAAAGCAATCTCACAAACCACGGAAATCTCGCTTAATCCGTCACCCAGTTTAACACCATCACCTCTCCCTTGGGTGCAATTAGTAGTAGAGTACACTCTGTTGTAAGCATTTGAGCCAAGTGTCCGGTCTGAGAATAACTTCCTCCTTCTCTCCCACCAGTCTCAGTGGCTCTGAAAAATGGTAATGGACACTACCCTTCCTCCTGGCCAAGTGATAAAACACTAGCGTGAAAACCCCATGGCATTTATATATACAACAAGGTAATGTCACACAACCAGACAATTCTACAAAACATGGTAATGTTACACAGCCAGACAACTCTACACAACAAGGTTATGTCACACAACCAGACAATTCTACAAAACATAACCTCACATAACACGGCAATCCTACACAACAAGGTGACCCCCACACACCAATTCAGTCCTACACAAGGCGACAACACTATACGACATGGCAATTCTACAAACCAAGATAATCCTACACAACAAGGAACTATTGATTCACACTACACAACAAGACAGTCTTACTCCAGCAGGACACTCCTACAACCGAGGCCATCCCACACAACAAGACACTGCTACAACAGAGGCCAACCCTCGCAACAAAGCAAACCCATACACTAAAGCAAACCTGCACACCAGAGCAATCCCAACAATTCCTAGAAAGAAAATATGTCACAAATGAGAAGAAAACAAACATGAATGCGAGTAAATAGTCAATTACGATATAAAATTGTCAAACTCTAAATATTATATTCAAGTATGGTAGAGAAATTAACCAATCAGAACGGAAATATGATGTTGCTAAAACTGACTCTGAAAATTTTAATGTCCCAGTACTTTAGTTATTATATTTAATACACACTGCCAGCGAATGATATGTAAATGAATAAAATCAATACTTGTTACTCATAGCATTTTTTATAAGTAGCTGTAAGCTGCTTCTTCTCTTTGTATGATGAACGCAAGTAGACACTCTCCATAAGATTACAATAACCAGTCGAAACTAATCGAGCCCTGGAGGGAAGGCAGTGTCCATCACCATTTTCTTCAGGGCCACCGAGACTGGTGGGAGGGGGGGGGGGAGAACGGCATTCTCGGACCGGAAACCTAACCCGATTGCTTGCAACAGAGTGGACTCTGCTAAAGGCATCCAAGGGTTAGGTGGTGGTGTTAAACTGGGCGACGGATTGAGTCTACTACCCAAGTAAGCCATGGCGGGATTTGAACTCAGAACACAAAAAAAAAAAGCCGGAATAGGTACCACGTGGTATCTCGCTCGACGCTCTATCGATTCTGCCAGCCCACCCGCCTAGACTGGTATTCTATTGTATCTACCCCCGAAAGGATGAAAGGGAAAGTTGACCTCGGTGGAATTTGAACTGAGAACGCAATGAGCCAGAACGAATACTGCATGGCATTCTGCCCGAGGCTCTAACGACTCTGCCAATTGGTTTACTGTAGAAATACAAAAATATATAGTAAGAAATAAAGGGAAACAAACATAAGTAGCTGCACAACACGAAAACAAAATCTTTAAACGGTGTTCTGTTTTCTCAGGAGGCCAGGAAAAATATCTATTGCTGAGTTAAGAGATAGTTGTGAGAAGGATGGGGGAGACAACTGCAGAAACTGTTACAAAACTAAAAATTAAGCTGAAAATGGGATTACTAAGACAATTAAAATTGCTAAGTTGTTGGCAATAATAGCCCCTACATCACCAATACTGGATAAGAATGAACATAAACGGAAGTGGATAAGGAAAAACTCAGTGCTGGCTTGAGAAACGGAACTTCACCAAAGACTTCTCACCATAAACTTCAAATAATATATACATACATACATACATACATACATACATACATACATACATACATACATACATACATACATACATACATACACACACACACACACATGTATATATATGTGTGTGTGTGTGCGTGTGCGCGTATATATGTACGAGGGTTGTACCAAAAGTAATGCAAAAGTGGGCATAACGTTTTTATTAACTGATATAAGTTGTTCAAATTGGACATGTATCTTAACAGAGGAAGCACTTGCGTGGACGTGTTCTTTAATGTGGATATGCAGTTTCTAGACAGTGCTTCCGATATAGGATCCACCGTATTTATTGCAAAGTATTTTGTATATTACATAGGCGCTGAGGCACATATCCACATTGTTGATGGGGCAGTTAGTTAGTGTGCCCATATCATTGCTGTGTTTTGGATAATTTCCAGACAGGAACTTCCTTAGAGAGCACCTGGAGTTCACCATCTGTATGTTCACTCCCTCCATAAGGATTGCCTGATGTATTGCAACAGGGGTTCTATCCTCAAAGTATGGAAGTTTTAAGAAGCACATGTCGTCCTTAGAAGTTTGAGCTTTCTTTGGGAATATATTAGCACATTGGTTTTTAACACAGGATACTGGTTAGCCATTGTCTATTAGAAGCTTTGGAACTGTTTAGTATTGGTGGTTTTATCTTCTACCTCGCTGCATCTTTTGTGTATCTAGGAGATTTCATTCCATATGTAATATTCATCCATACGCATTCTACATCTTTCGGTACATATGTAACATATACATGCTGTAACATATGAAGTATATTGTCAATATTTTATTTATACATTTTGTATACAAAATAATTTGCTAAGCTGATGTCGAATTGGCAGAGTCATTAGCATGTCGGACAGAATGCCTTGCAGTATTCGTTCTAGTTCACTGCGCCCTGAGTTCAAATCCCACCGGGGTCAGTTTTGCCTTTCATCCTTCCGGTGTCGATAAACAAAGTACCAGTCAAGTACTGGGGTTGTTGGCCTTGTGCCTATGTTAGAAACAATTATTATTAATGTATTACATTATTAGGCCTACGATAACATCAGGTGTTAATTCAAGGTCTCCGGAAAAGTATCACTTAGAATCAAGTTACTCACGTATTTATATTTTCTTTCATCTTTTAATTTCAGGGAAGTCAAAGCGAATGGCAGAATGTATTTCTTGTTTGTGCAGCATTTTGTGTATTTGGCGCATTATTCTTTGCCATCTTTGCCAGAGGAAATGTAGAAAGTTGGGCAATTGAAAGCGGATCAACATCCGATATTGAGAAGAGAAAGAGTATTATGCTTCGAAAAACAAGTGTCGGTTCCATACACCAATAGAAGTTTGCTTTGGCTGCCATTCCAACCTGCTTATCATCTGCCTCATTGCCTTTACCCACTTACTCACACTTCTCACACCACACCTGCTTTCAATTATTTAATCCAAAACTTCATTATTATTCATCTTTCTGAGTTTTTTATTCACGAATGTTCTGCTAGTATTTATTCAAAGCATGTAAAATATCTTAGCTTCTTGCTTCTAAAATTTGCAACCCTAAAATCAAATATTTGACCACATAACTATTGACACTGCTCAAATTCCACTTCCTTAATAACCTAATTTGTATGTTTGTCCTATTTAACCCTCTTGATACCAACCCACCTGAAACCACCCCTGTTTCTATGATAACAAAAACAATATATTTTCAAGTGTTCATATTTGAATTTACCCCCCCCCCCATTATAATTTTACGTAAGAACTTTTTGGTAAGTTATGTTCCACACTCAAACTTAATAACAAGAAAATTAGTTATTTTACTAAATCCCCCCAAATTCTTGATTATTTTCAAAATTCATTGAAAATCATAGGCAGTATTGTATTTCATTAGAAATATGGAAACGAAAGGGTTAATGTACACATATTATGTCCATACCTAAATGTCCCATTACTGCTCACACCATATTCTCTACCTAATTTAATATTTCCTAGTTGAATTCTAGTTATATATATTATTTTGTTCTCACTCTATATGTTATGGAGTTACTGTTCTCGCTAACATGCGATCAGTTGAACATGTTCTAGTCAATGCTTTATATATTATTAACTTGTGTACAACATATATAATGTGTCTAAGTCTATGTATATAGAGTGAAGAAGCAGTCAAGATGAGCCGCCTCTAGGCGAAACTTATTGGATTTACTGCCATGTATTTT
>JAOPJM010380513.1:5000-11471 GCA_027124095.1 Muusoctopus leioderma | reverse complement strand
TATATACGTACATATGTATGTGTGTGTGTGTGCAGAACTTTCGTCGAGCAAGAAAACCGAAAAATCAGTGCTTTACAAACGAAATTCTTGATATATTTATCCTGCATCGAAGGTTGTATCTACAACCTTGTCAGAAAGACAGCGAACCACTCATTGGCTCGTTAGAAACAAGTAACCAACAGTTCTATTGTTCACCAATTGTGATATAAAATAAATAAAATAAACTATACTTGTAGAGAAGTCTAAATTCTTAGGTCTCCGATCAGACTTAATCCATCGCAAAATATAACTATGTAATTACGTGTATCTTTTTTTAGTGTGCGTACATGTGTGTTTATGCGCACGTACTGGACATAGGTGCAGACATGGCTGAATGGCTAAGAAGTTCACTTCGTAATCATGAGATTCGATCCCACTGTGTGACATCTTGGACATGTGTCTTCTAGCATAGTGAGTGAAATTGGGTAGATAGAAACTGCGTAAAAAACCGTCGGACAGATTGTATCTGTATTCTAAAGGTCCAGCCTTTTCACACACATTCTCACACTGACCCTCCTCGATGGTTACGTTAAGGGTACAAATGTCTGTGAAATACTCAGCCACTTGCACTTGCACGGAAATACCCATCGTCGAAACCGATAGAGGCCCTATTTACTTTACGTACAGAACAAAGGGTGGTTCTGTTATTTTGTAAAAGTGAGTAACAGTCTAGACAATGCGCCGAGGTTTGTGACCATTTGTGTATCGACCTTTTCGGGAAATAATGCCCATTAGTATTAGTAGGGAACTAGGACTAGATGCTCATTAGTATTAGTAGGGAACTAAGACTAGATGCTCATTAGTATTAGAAGAGAACTAGGATGGTATTTTAAACGAACATGAGATTGTGTGCGATGAGAGGATAGAAGGTGAGGGTGTACATACCTCTTAAACCTGCTCAGTCAGTTTCAACTCGAATGGATTTTCAAATGCCAATGTGGACTTTGATAAATTACAGTGGGTCATCTAGGTTGTACTTAAAATATTCAATAGGTTAAGGGATAGGGATAGTGTAGGGTGCCCATATTTTCAGATAGTTGGCTACACAGATCACAAGGTTGTACAGTCAACTTGGGACCCAGGTACTGAAACTGAACGTTTCCGGTAGATCAAAAGAGGCATGTAGCAGACATTGCAGCCAACATGCTAGCAGTGAGCATGGTCATTGACCATTTCGTTGATGCCAAACTTTAAAGTTATGTTGTTTGTGTTAAGACACACAAGTTTATGAAAGCTGTCCGATGTAACTGAGTTACAGGGACGTAACACGGCAGCAAAGTTACAATACGGTCTTTGATAGCCCTCAATGAATGCATGGTTCCGATTCTAAACAAATATGTGCGGTCTTTCAATAACACTGCCAAACTGTTTGCTTGTAGGAGTGAACTGGAGATGGTTGACCTTAACGTCTACCACGACGGTTTGTTACAACATTCAGTAGAAGTGGTGATATGGGGAGAATATAATAACATTTGAAATACAAAAAGTGCTGAGCAGATGCGGAAGGGAAAATCACCGGGATTTAATGGTCTATTTTATGAACTGTATTCGAACAAGGTAGACTTTTTCGGTCCTATATTGGTTAACGTGTATCTCAACCGACAGTATACCGGAAGCATTCTCACTTGTTTGAGCTGAGGAGTAGCCACAATACTGATAAAGAATGCGAACAAGAATAACATGACGGGGAGCTTCATTTTGACCTATAACTCTACTAAAGAGTTTGACCAAGGTGCTAACAAAAAAGTTGGCATTTGTCCTTGGTAATGTCGTCGGATCTGCACAAACGTGTGCGGTTTTGGAAAACTTAACCAGGACATCCCTTACCTCATGTAATACATAGTAGAGAGGGTCGGGTATAGATATTTTAGAGGAGCTCTGATCAGTTTAGATCACTCGAAAGCGTTTGACAGGGTTAACCGTCAATATCTGCAGCTGCCTTATGCGCAGCTGGTTTTGATGCCGTCAACATAGGATGGATCACTACATTATACAGTAAGATCTGCTAAATATTCAAAATAAATATCCTATCAGAACCGTTTGTCTTACGCTTGTGTCCATCAGGAATGCTCCTTTCGCCGTTTCTATGGGACGTTCGATACACCGAAGAGTATCCTGCTTGAACTGGGACAAAGGAATGTGGTATCTACATATCTTATTGTCAGATACCTCAGAATTCGTGGTGATCCGCACCAAACAAGAGGAATATGGGATGGTAACAGCAGCAATGATTAATCAGAAAAGATCGTGGGCTTGTAACTCGGCAACTGGAGAGGCAAGTCTTGTCAACTAGTGTTTGTCACTAGATCACTGATCTGGTTAAAGTGCTCGGTGTCTGGTTCTGTTCAGACAAGGGAACGACCAGTATGGCTAATCTCACTCATAAATGCCTAGACGAATGCCTAGATCTCTTCGGTAGTGTATTACTGGCTGAATGTTGTGTATTGTCCAGGGTATATATAACCAGATTAGAAGGACCGTTCTAAAGTCTATCTACTGCCAATAACAGGAAATTGACTCTTTGCCCAAAGGTGGGTCTCGGAATGTTGTAGGTGATGTGCAGTCATACACTGATTTTGTAACATTTGCAAATTGGAAGCTATCGAGTATTTCGTCAATTTTACGGTGCACCGTTTTCTTACAATGTGAATTATACCAATATACTATACATACAAGCAGCAAACTGTCTTGGTTATGGGAAAATTATAATATCCAGTACTTTTCCTATCTGATGTTGTGACTTATCCTTTGTGACGAGATACGGGTAGCCAAACCTTTAACCAGTTGTCCGACATCATGCAAACCCAGTCAGCTGCCACTGATGCATAACCACTGAAATTCGATTTCTATCAACGTTTTAGGCAGGGTTAAGAAAATATTATTTCCGCCCTATTAGGATTTTATTGTTTATTTTCTCTAACTACTTCAGTATTCGGAACGGAGTTAATGACAACACTTCTTAGTATTAATATATTTATGTTTTCTAACTATTTTTACTATTAAAATTCGTTAACCTGTAGACAAAAGCACAATTAGGAATCTGTAGCTAGCATTTCATTATAATGAAGCTATGCCAGTAAAGCTGATGCTGCTTCTGTTTGTGTATCAAAGAATTAAAAAGAATATTGTTGTAACTATTACTGCTTATCAATCAATTAATTTATTAACCTTTCATTAGCATTCCTTTATTGTTGCTGCTATTTTTCTGGCGAGATCAATTCACAACTCGCTTTCTATTTCTGCTTGACGCCATTTTGCTTCACTTACATTACTAATGCCTTCGGGGGAAATATGAAAACGCTACGAGCTAAAGCGGGAGCCCCTACACAGTCACCCGATCTGCTAGAAATAGTAGCAAATTCCCGCAAATACACCCTACTGTCTTAAAAAAGAAAGGATACATTTGGCAGTGTAGTCCCTAAAAGACGGGATGGTCACTGCAGAAACGCCTTTGCTTATGATTATACTCAATCAGGGAAGATGTGGGCTAAACAACAACAACGATGACGATAACGACAACGACAATCCATTGCTCTCCGTAAAGGTTTTCTTACCAATTTTCTCTATCACACAGGCAAGACCAGCAAGTAAACACTTAAAGAAAAAGGCTATGTCCTCTGCCCCACCAGACACACACACAAGCACACATACAGATGCAGGTTGATTATGTCATTTTTAAGCAGCCAAATTATTAGCATTACAGCGTTTCGACAACAATCTTCATTTTTCGGGTGGCGCAGTTACAGACAAATGAATATAAATTGGAAACTGATTATATATTGAAAATCCAATGTTTTCAAGTATATCACAGACATCTTCACGATAAAGGTTAACTATATGAAACATTTTTGCTAACTTCAGAGAAATAGTTGAGGATGTCGGCCCACAACTTGAAGGATGATTGTATTCCGACACCGACACTGCTTTGTCTTCATCGCATGGCCACTTTGTTCTTAATGGCTTAGTCAATATGGCTGTAAATAAATACAATGGAGATGTATAGTTCATAGATGTAAGTACTGAAACTCTTGATAATATACTGAAGGTGCTTTTGTTAAACGACACAATAGATTACAGGATATTCCAAGTTAACTTTAGCTACTTTGACAACTAGAGTTTAAATACCATTATCGTTATGTATGATGTTCAGCCAAACTAATACTTTGCCACTTTTAAATAGTTTAATCAGTTTAAAAAACTCCATGATCTTGAAAATAGATTCGAATCTCAGGCAGTTATACACATACACATATACATAGAGTTTGACAAGTGTTATATACGAAACTCGAGGCCTCTGAATAATTTCTGAAGTGCTTTCAGCCACACACACACACACACACACACACACACACACACACACACACACACACACACACACACACACACACACACACACACAGTATAAATGGGCTTGTTATACGTTACTGCTAATTTTATCACTGAATTGCAAAACCCATTAATCGTATTGATTAATATTTCTGAATTCATGGATCTTTCAGACGTAATTCCACGTGTTACTATTTCTGAGTCGCCATACTGAATGATACATTTTTTTGTCATGCACACAACAAGGCAGCATATGAGAGGTAACTGCTGGATTAATTTTAAGGGTTAGCTCCCTTGAATCTACTAATAATGTTAAGAATGGAAGTTGGGAAAATCTAAATTAGTAAAAAGGAGTTAATGTCCTTAGTCAGATATGATTAGTATATAAGGGAAATTGAAAAATTGCCCTAGTGTAGATGACTATAATATAATAAGTACTAAAGTGAAACTGTGCAAGAGATATAGTTAGTTAGAATCTTAACAGGTACTTCTGTACTGATCTCAGAATTTTAACAGAAACTTGTAGAAATCTCGGTATGTTCTGAAATATTCTGAATGAGTGCTTAGGCAATCTGTAGAGACTTTTGTGTAGCGAAGATACCTAACTGACATCTATTAGTTCTATTTATGTATGGTCTGCTTTTTTTCTTTCATTTTTCCACTTTATTGTCATCATACATAGTTTGATAAAGCTGTAGATAAACCTTTTTTTTTAAATCTCTGAAGGAGGCTGTATGGTTCACATACCGTTGCTTGAATTTTCCTTCAGTCATTCCGATATATTTTTTGGTCTCAGTCTTTCCGTTCTTGTTCTTAGAGCTAACTTCCGTTTCATATATTACTGTTTTGGTGTTGCAAGCTTGTTTAAGCGGGCATGTTTCCTTGTTCCTACAGGTGCACTCATCAACCGTAGGTGTCAGTGGTTTACGTGCTAAAATGTTTTTGTATTATGCGTGCTACTATAGTTCGCTTTCAAGAAGTTTCCATTAAAGACAGCTTTACAACGGTTGGGTGGGGGCTTGGAAAGTGCTTGTCTATTAGCGAAGGAATCTTTTGCCTATATTAGTTTTTTATATTTAAGGAAAAAGGAGGGGTGATCCAGGTAATATTATGGGACCTATTTCGAGATTTAGGGATTGGCAGGCGAGGAATATATCTAATGTTATCTTTGAAGCCGCTTTTGGTGAAAGCGCTATTATAATAGTGGTGTCTGCTGCTTTATTGAAGATCTCTTAACTAGAAGGGTGGTTAGAGATCCTTGCACTAATGATATTAATTAGGTTCCTAAACAACATTAATAACATTACTAAAAAAAGATAGCTCCCATACATGCATACATATATTTTCCTACATATATGTGTGTATATACACATATGCATACGCTTATATATGCATATATACATACACACATATGCACACATACACACACATACCTATATATACACACCTACACACAAATATATGCAGTTACTCGCTCACACACAACACCTGTAGATTCTTCCACATATACTTATTATAAATATATATATATATATATATATCATTGTTGTTAAAAGCCCCGCATGGAACAGAAATAACCACATTTTAATTAAAGTACTCAATACATAGAGTAGAGACAATATATTTATTATTTATAGAGTAAATGATTCTAACAAAACTAGCTGTGTTTCTTTCTCTTAGAATTCGTCTCAGAAGAATTCTTATATTCATACATACAGTAAAATTTCTCTAACGTGGCACCTCAAGAGGCGGCATAAAAACTGCCAACTTATAGAAACTGCCACGTTTGAGAAATGTTTAATGTTTAAGTAAAACATGTTTTCCAAACAAAAAGAAACCTGGAAAACAATCTGTAAATTTATCGTTTATGTGTATCAATGAAGAATGTTTATACACATATTATTCAAAACTATGAAAGTGAAAATTATTCAGGAAAAAAATAAGAGTACAATAAGTACAAAAAATAATAATGTTCATATTCACATATGCACACGATGAAAAAATTGCTACACAGACACATTACTGCTATCAAAGCCGCACTGACCTTGGACGTTTTGAATAGATGATATTGTGTTCTGTCGCACACGTTGTAAACGGAATATATCA
>JAOPJM010380412.1:0-11473 GCA_027124095.1 Muusoctopus leioderma | reverse complement strand
CTCAGGAAAGGTGTACGCTGCATCACATACTGTGATCCAACACCGAAATATATATATATATATATATATATATATATGCATACACACACACACACATACATCTATCCATTCATTTATCCTATCTATCTATCCACCCTCCCATCGTCTATCCATTCATTTATCCTATCTATCTATCCACCCTCCCATCGTCTATCCATTCATTCATCCATCCACCCTTTTGTGAATGTGTGCACCTTTATTGTTATGTATGTCCATGTGTACGTCCCTTTATATCTGACTTCTTCCTCATAGACTTTCTATCTTCACCCCAACCACCAGAATAACGTAATGATTTAATGTTCCAACATTGTAAACATCAATATCACTATTGATTTCATGTCCTACCTATACAACAGGACATTAACTTTCTGCTTTGATAATTGTTCTGTCTACACAATTATTGTTTCTTTGTGTGCAGGTCTCTCTCAACATATGTATTTGTTACGTTAACACACATGTTTGTACTTGATATCATTCTCTCTCTCTCTCTCTCTCTCTCTCTCTCTATCTGTATTTCTGTGTGTTTGTATGCATGTTTTTGTATTAGATATGTGTCTGTGTGTTTGTGTGTGTGTGTATGTATGTGTATATATATGGATAAGATAATTTACACAGCCAATGAAAAGACGGAAAACAGGACGTAATGGAAAGCAGCTACACTTCGTCAGCCATCCGATGTGCAGGAAAAGGGTTTCGGTGCTCAGGATGGAGCCATACTACGCACGTGAGCACCTAACAGTTATCAATATACACGGTTTAGGAATTACACTGTTACTTAACGAGTGAACATAATCACGGAAACACAAGGCAAGAACGGGGTAAAAAACAAAACGGTGACAAGGACACAAAGTTTACTTTGATGGCAGAAAAGAGGTGTAACAAATAAACAAAAACAAAATTCTAACGGCTGTTAGACCAGGAAACGACGAAGAACATACCTTAACATACCTCCCAAGGACTGCAAACCTTCCAGAAAATATAGCTCTACACCGTTCACGGTCAGATTAAAATAAACTCGAAGCAAATTAAAATAGACTCAAAACAAATTGAAATAATCTTGAAGCAAATTAAAATAATCTTGAAACAAATTAAAGTACCCTCAAAACAAATTAAAATAACCTCGAAGCAAATTAAAACAATCTGGAAGAAAATTAAATCTTTTTCTTTTATTTAAATAATTCTTTCTAATATAGGCACAAGGCCAGGAATTTTAGGGGAGGGGTAAGTCGAGTAAATCGATCCCAGTACTTGACTGGTCCTTTGTTTATCAACCGCAGATGGATGAAAGGCAAAGTTGGCCTCGGTGGGGTTTGAACCCAGAGCGTAGTGGGCCGGAACAGATACTGCAAGGCATTCTGTCCGATGCACTAAAGATTCAACCAATCCACCACCCATTTTTTATTTAAATAATGTCATCAAACCATATATCCGATGCCTTTATCTAACAAGTAATAAATTAAAAGTGTAATTTAAATAAAATGAAAGTGAAACGTTCTTGATTTATTCGTATCTGTAAAATCTGAATGATTTTTATTTGTAAATATTTTTGGTTAAAATCCAGAAAGTGAAAGAAAATGATTACATAGGATAAAATCCTGATACATTTCAAGTCAAAACAATTCAATCAAATGCATCTCCACACAAACAACATTTCCTCATGAAAGATATTTTTTATAAATATTTTTTTTAAAAGCACTTTGTTCGATCATACTGTTTAGGTTGTAGTTTGTTTGTTAGAAACAAAGTACTTTGCTTTACAAATTAGTAAAAAAAAAACAATGAAAAAACAGTAACAATAACGTAGAAGAATACTGTGAACTAACTGAAGAATTGAAACATATTATTTGGTTAACCCACGTTATTATTACTATTGTATATTTTTTTCAAATTTGACAAACAGACTATGAATTAAACTGGATTTTAACCAAAAATATTTACAAATAAAAATCATTCGAATTTTACAGAAACGAAAAATCAGGTACATTTCACTTTCATTTTATTTAAATTACACTTTATTACTCGTTAGATAAAGGCATCAGATATATGATTTCATGACATTTAATTTTAAAAAAAAAGATTAAATTTACTTCAAGTTTATTTAATTTGCTTCGAAATTGTTTTAATTTGCTTCGAAGTTATATTAATTTGTTTCGAGGTTATTATAATTTGTTTTGGGATTATTTTAATTTGCTTCAAGATTGTTTTAATTTGCTTCGAGTTTATTTTAATTTGACCTTGAAAAGGTGTAGACCTGTTTGTGTTCTAGTTTCAATTGTATGCTGTTTAATCTTATCTGACTTGCATGTATATGTATACACAAATGCACACACATACATATATATATATATATATATATATTGAAATAACTACAATGTAAAACAAATATTCTTACATATGTTTCTCGGTCATCATCTGGACTATTTAGCGCTTATAGCTAAAAAGCCGTTGGACTCCGGTCGTCAGAGAAAAAACTTTGTCTATCTTAGCATCCGGGTAATTTGGGGGTATCTCGTGAGAAAAAATTTCTCGCTGGGTGTGGGGTTTAATTATTAGGGTTATTATATCATTAGAAGTGATTGCTTAATGTAAGTAATAGAATATCCGGAGTTATATAGATAAAAGTTAGATGATAAAACCCCTAATTCAAACAACGGAAAAATTTAAATTTCGTAAAAAAATTTTTATAAACAAACCTTATTTGAATTCAGGGGGAAACATTGTCCAGCAATGACAAGCACTAACACACACACATATATATATACATATACAACAGGCTTCTATACACTGTCTGTCTACCAATTCCACTCACAAGGAATTGGTCAACCCGAGGCTATAGTAGAAGACACTTGTCCAAGGTGCCACACAGTGGGACTGAACCCAAAACCACGTGGTTGCGAAATGAGCCATTCTAAAGTGAGATTAACACAAAAAAGATTTATTTAATAGAAAATATAACATCATTTGTAATGTCAACCATGTAAATGTACCTGGTTAATAAAAAGTTTTTCATCGGCCAAGCAATGGGGCAAAAGGTTCATTATATGATTGTAACAACTTCCAGTTTTTTGAGAGGTAAGTACAGCAATGGTACCCAATGCTAGTTTTTTTCGGAGAATACTGTACTATCTTATATATATATATATATATATATATATATATGTCCAAAATGACGGGGAAAAAAAACAACAGCAACACAGGGTAAATCCGGGTATTAGTTTAACGCTTTTTAGAGACAGAAATTAGTTCAACGTTTCGGGCACAGCCCTTCAAAGGAGACAAACGAGGGGAAAGAGAAAACGAACAGCCGATAGGCTACGGTATGTTTATTGTATGGGTCTGTAGGAAGAAGCAGTACCCATAGCCTTCACAGGTTCTCCGCGACCGGAAACATTGATGCCGTTAATATCCACTTAAATGTTATTTGTCGACGCCTGCAGGAAAGACATGAGCGGGAAGATAATTCGAGAGAGCCGACGTTCTGCGGAGGAAAGACTGAGTGCAGGGGTTAGTGTGGTACTTGCGGGTTTGGACATAGCATGGCCGATATGAGGAGTAGAGACGTGGGAGTCGGGAGTGCCTAAATAGAGTTGGCACGAGATCAGCCGGCTCCGAGGAGCAGAGGCCATCGTAGTAGAGGCAGAACAGACAGAGGGAGGTGACAGCACGTCTGTGGACCCGGGGCTGGAGAGTATTTGTGAGCGACTTTATGCCAATCTGTCGAGTGGCCATTCTCTGGATGCGGTCTAGGATCTGCGAATTTGGAGTTGCAGTACCGTCCCAGATGTGGGAGCAATACTCCATTGCATGTTTCACATATTTTCTACTTGAAAATATAACATAAAGTACAAATGTTATCCGAGAATTTGGTGTGTCTGCAACGAACAGCTCGTGTATCCAAGACACTGCTGTTATAAACCAAAGAGTATTTTGCGTTATTGTGGCAACAACTAGATTCGATAGAGAGCATAAACTTTTATCGAAAATAGAAAAAAAGATGAATTTGCCATTAAATAGATTTAGGATATCTACGTCCATAAATTGACTGCTCCAAAGTCTTATGATCTGTACAATCTGACAGTTTAATGATCGTAATATTTATTCTTTATTCTTGCCTCCATCTTCTTATTCAAATTTCTTTGGTATTGTTTTAATGCTTCATCATATTTTTTTGTGCGTCCAAAAATAATTATTATCTAAATAAGTGCTAAATATAAAAGTATTGAAATTAAATTACGTGGCTATTAAAACGTTTTTTTTTTGTTTGTTTTTTTTTTGGGGGGGGGGTTCTATTGAACATAAGGTTTTAAATCTCATGAAGATGGTTACATGATCTGGCTGGTAGTGAATAGCTGCTTATGTAAGATGGACTATAAATTGTATTGATTTTAAACATATTCATACATATATATATATATATATATATATATAAATACACACATATACGACGCATTCACAGATAGATACATACATAAATATGTGAACAGATAAAATGTGCGCATATATATATGTATATATATATATATATATGTGTGTGTGTGTGTGTGTGTGTGTGTGTGCATGCGTGTGCGTGTGTGTGTGTCTGTGTGTGGATGCAGCATGGCTGAATGATTAAGATTTTCGCTTCGCAATCACGAGACCGCGGGTTCGATCCCAATGTGTGTAAATTTGGGCGAGTTTCTTTACTATTGCCTCGGGTCGACCCAAACCTTGTGGGTGAAATTGGGTTGGCAGAGACTCTATGGAAGCCCGTACTATTTCTAGCAAGTCAAGCGACCACGTAGATGTTCCATTCCTGGCTCAAGTCGATAAGGTTTATCAAGAAGGTAGTAAAAGAAAACAGTAAATTTGAGGGGGGGGGGGGGGGGCTGCAGGCTGTTTATTAGAAGCTTGTTAGGAAATGTATTGCACCGACATGCTAGGGACGAAAATGGCGCGAAACACGAAGGTTGTGATGTCCAAGCTAAGACCCTTGCTCTTATATAAGAGGGCGCAAAAGCCATTTCGATGGGACCGGTTGACAGAGGCACGACATGGCAACAAAAAATAATCGTTTCTAACATAGACACAAGGCCAGAAATTTAATGGGGAGGGGGTTAGTCGAATAAATTAAACCCAGTACTTGACTAGTACTTTATTTTATCGACCCAGAAATTTAACTTCGGTGGGATTTGAACTCAAAACGTAAAGAGCCGTAACTAAATACTGACGTTCTGGTGATTCAGCCAAACCAAGGAAAGGACAAAAAATGTCAGCAACAACAACACAAATATAATGAAAATATTTTGAAAATGCAAGCAATTACATCGTGGAAGAGTCATTATAGCCTCTTAAAAACACACAAAAGCTGATATATTCACTTTATATTTATTTCGTGAGGTATCAGTGGCCAGGTCACCGCGGGTGCGACGAAAACTTTTACACCTCATGAAATATAACGTGAATATATATGATTTTGTGTGTGTTTTTTAAGTGGCTAAAATGTCTCTTCCATGATGTAATTGCTTCAGTTTCAATACACAGTCTGAAATCAAGTAACTTGCCAGACAAGTACAACTTCGAAGTTTTAGAAATTGTTTTGATAGATTAATTTCTCCTTCTGCAATGTCCGATGTCCATCACTGTAGCGTGTTTAGATTGGGATTAAGACAAAGCGAGGTATTAATTGTAAAATTGTGAAATTTGCTACGGCTGGCAAAATAGAAAGAGAAAGAATATCGAAAAAGTGAAAAACTTGTTTGACATGCTTGTGTATTCATCCATTAAATTGAACGCATGCTTGAGAGTGAGAGAGAAAGAGAGAGAGAGAGAAATAAATGGAGAGAGAGATAGTGTGTTAGAAATCGAGAGAGAGTAGAATGTGGCGTTTTGAGAGAGAGAGAGAGAGAGAGAGAGAGAGAGAGAGAGAGAAGCGGAAGCATAAAGCTTTAGTGTCACGTGTTGGTGCAGGTGAATACAAGAGATTTTTGAACTAACGACAGGACTGGAAAGACGGCAGCCTTCAACAAACTTGAACCTTCTATTTGATTTCTGTATTGTTTCTTTGTTTATTTTATTTATTTAATTTTGGTTTTGTTTATTTCATCGTATTTATTTATTTATTTATTTATTGTTGAAATTATTAATTATTTTTTCAAATGTTAATCTGTTTCTTTTAAAGATTACAGATTATCCATTCTTAAATCTAAAGACACGTGCCTAGTTGATTCCATTATATATATATATATATGTGTGTGTGTTGATTCTATTATATATATATATGTAGGTATATAAATATATATGTGTGTGTGTGTGTGTGTATGTGTGTGTGTGTGTGCGCGCGCGTGTGTGTGTGTGTGTGTGTGTATGTGTGTGTGTGTGTATGTGTGTGTGTGTGTGTGTGTATAGGCATATCAGTGCAACACAGAAAGGAGAAAAGAGCAGTCGATACTAAAAATAGATTGATATATCAAGTTTTATTCAAACCTGAAGAGCTTCACAATTCGTAACTCTGTTTCACGCAGCCGATCTTCAGACAAATGTGAAGAGAACAAGGGTTGTGCAAGAATATATGGAGAGAGAGAGAGAGAGAGAGAGAGAGAGAGAGAGAGAGAGAGAGAGAGAGAAGAGGGAGGGACGAAACCGTTATAAATATCTGGCGTTGATTGGGTGGGTTGGTATTGGAGCATCCGAGACAACAAATTACAGAAGGGGATTTCAAAAATATACCGTTGGCGAAGCGAATAAACGTTATAAACTAAGTGAATAAATAGAGGGTGTAAGAGGCGAGTTGTCGATAGTAGAGAGGTGTAGTGAATGATAAGAAAGTGCGCGAGTGAAGTAGAAATAGATGAATAAATAGAGGGAGTAGTAGATGAGCTGGAGTAGTAGATGAGTAGTAGATAAGTAGTAGTGAGAGAGTTGTTGAAAGTAGAGAGGTGCAGTGGAAATAGCAGGGGTAAGGGAAAAATAAATAAATAAATAAATATATAAATAAATACGGGGAGTAGCAGACGAGTGGGGGTAGGCGAGTGGGGGGGGGTAAATGAATAAGCAAAAGATGAGATAGTAGACACGCCGGTGAAGGGAGTAAAATAGTTAGAAAATGAAGGATAGGCGAGGGTGGCACTCAATTCTCTATCCGAGTGTAACGGGGAATGGATTGAATAAATTCAAAAATTCGTTAGGAGTTATGCATGATGCAAACTGTAAAAATAATAATAATAAAATAAACGAGTCAATTTAATCGGTCTTTCGGCCAAAAGGGTCAGAGCGTCTGCATTATCGAAAGCTTTAACATTAAAAACACAGTCAAAATAGGTTTATAACAGAGGTAGATGGCCAGAAATATTTTGATGGGGAGGGTAAGTCGTTTAAATCGACCACAGTAATTATCTGACCGCTATTCACACCTTCTAAGTTGTCGTTTCACGAAATACAGCTGGGGACAACTTAATTCACACATGATAATTCGTGAAATGTTATATATATCTCAAAACTGATTATCTCCATCAATAAAAATGCGCTTATCGCGATCACATTTTGTAAACAAAAATGTGATCGCGATGAGCGTATTTTTATCAAAATTCAAACTGACGTACACACGCACTCAATAAACACCTTTATTTCACAGTTTGATGTTCAAATTTAAGTGACTGAAAGTCATCAGGCAATACTAACTTACTGTCAAACCACTACAGCAGTAATCAAAATGGCACACATAGCATCGATATAGTATTGTTTTTGTAAACAAACATGTGTTCGCTATAAGTATGCGCATCTTTATAAAAATATAGTGTCCATTTTAAGCTAATAAATTGAGATTTTGTCTGAAGTTTTTCTCTCTTTTCTTCTAATTTTGTTGATGTCACAGAAGCGCCGATTACAACTATAATGGTAGCCAACTTTGGCATTTGTTGGCTGTGCAGTAATACAAGAGTTCTTATTACGAAGATCGATTCCCATCTTCGTCACGGTTTCGATGACGATTTCACTCTCTCTGCAATCGAATCCAAGCCACATTGCTGCGAAGTCGACAAATCGTTTCCAGCTATCTTTATTGAATTTAATAAAATTGCTTTTTGCCGCAAGAAAGACATGCATTACACAAAACTTCATTGAAAATCGGACAGCTTTGTCTGACGACGTGTTATCTACAGACGACGACATCTTGGTCTTCAACTACAAAATACGTCAATCGTGATTGGTCAATTTATTTATCTACGATACTGCTGATTGGCTGAACGTATGGCTTCAACACCCAAGTTTACAAAACTATCAAACCCAGAAATAATAGAAAATGTTTGTTTTTAACAAATTAATGTGCTACTTTTATTGGTGGGGACAATCAGTTTTGAGATACATATAACATTTCACGAAATATCATATATGAATTAAGTTGTCCCCAACTATGTTGCACGAAACTCTGAAAATAAACAGAAAAATAGCACATGCGCTACGGCCTAGTAGTGCATCCTGTTAGGCCACTATGTCTGGAGAGTCTGCGCATTAATGTGTATTGGTGTTATATATGCGGAATTGTGGTTCTTGCTAGTTGATTGCTTCGTGAGAATAAAGAGATTCGGATTTAGCGAGAATTGGTTTAACACTCTTTCTGTATGGTTTTATGATTGCAGTTCTTATAAATGGGTGATGATTTTCGGTGTTGTGTTGTGAAGAGTGTCTATAACGTATTCTTCTTTGCAAGTCTATAAGAAAGATATTTACCGACATTTGTTCAAGGTTCATCAATGATAGTTTAAAAATATGCAAGTATGATACATACTCGGTTGTAAAAGTATGTCCACATATATGTTGACTGCATAGTTGTTGAAGATGCGGGCTCTAGTTTTTAAAATTTGGTGTTGTAGCTTATACGAAGAAACTCCCATTCCATTCATTTATTATTTATATGCTCATTTCTTTTTGAAGTCTGGTACTTATTCTAATGGTCTCTATTTGCCGAACCGCTAATGAACGGGACATAAGCAAACAAGGCAAACAAGCACGTAAAGACAGAGAGACAAACACACACACACACGCGCGCGATATATAGACCAATCCAACATGATGAAACAATGCCCATTCTTCCCCCTAAATGATGGACTAGCTTCCGTAGATGATGAAATGAACAGTGATGAAGAAGCAATTGGTGGAGGGGCCATACCTTCTACAGATCCTGAATACATACCTGATGAAAAGTTGGAGCCAAGGTTATTTACTCAAGAGCGTTTGAACGATTTTGTTGTCTAAAGAGAAGGTAGAGCTTCTTGCTCTGCTCCAAGACTGAAGGAAAGTAATTTACTCGTCTAAAATATGCAAGTGAGTCCCTGTTGAAAGCGGAATTTTAATTTGGCAACATACTTTACAGTAGATGATCCACTCAGCTATTGCAATGACATCAATGAACTGTTCACAAACTTGCCTCAGACTCATGTAGCATCTGACTGGCGCCTCTTCATTGATTCATCATAAAGAAGCTTGAAAGTAAATCTACTGCATAACGGAAATGTAAAGCCATGCATCCCCGTTGCCCACTCTGTCCACCAAAAGAAAGACATATGATAACATGGTTATACTGCTTGATACAGAATTTCTGTGGAGATCTCAAAGTTATTGGCATACTGATGGGCATACATGTAAGATTTATAAAATACCGTTGTTTCTTAAGCCTATGGGGCAGTCATACTGCCATGGATCCCTATAAAGAAATGGGCTATTGGATGTAGTTAAAAATACACTTCCCACATTCTCATTTACAGAACATCTTGGTGCGGTAAGCGATGAGCAATACGAACGATTCCATCAAGATATTCATGCAATGGAAACACGAAACCAGGTATTTTGGAATGAAGGAATGATAGCTGACTATCGTTGGATACTATATCACAATGACCCAGACCAAGTTTATAAGAGACAATCATATTCACAACGCTTTTAAAAATTTCTATAATGAATATTTTTCAATTACATGTGTATCTAATTGAATCTATGAGGTTAAGATTAATTACGTATGAATTAATCAAGTGTATGCTGTGTGTTTCGGTTCAAGTAATAAACACATTTTGTATAAAATATTATTTAATACACTTTAAGTATAAATAAAATTGAAAAAAATAAAAACTCTCATATTTCATAAACGAGACGTACTAGGGGAAAAAAGTAAAGACAGATTTGGAATCAGCCAGCAAAACATTCAGAAAAGCCTGATTTCATCTTCGATGAAGAAAAATAAAAAGTTTATTTTTTTGGCTTAGTACCACAAGTTGAACATACCCTTGACATTAACCTATTTTAATTAACCTTTAACAAATTTATTTTTCTTTCAATAAATCGTTTTGTTTAACTTATTTTTTATTTTTATTTGTAACGACCGAAATCTTTTACTTGCCTCAAGAGACTAAAATTACATGACAATTAGTCGCGTAGTCAAATGTCATATATATATATAGTATACGTATACATATGTGCGCGCGAATAATAATAATAATTATTATTGTATATCGTATTTGTTTATGATATATTAGTCAATTACTGCTGACCAAATGAGAGGGTGAGTGGGGGTGATCTACACCATCGAATGCAAACAACCAAAGTCTCTATTTGCCTCAAGTGACTGTTGGTCTCCATAAAATTACACGACAGTAAGGATTAACATAGCCAAATGTCATAAACAACATTTAGAAGACACTCCATATAACGTGAGTTAACCGCCGGCCGCATCCCCTTCCCATACGCACACCCTGATCTCGGTTGCTTTCAACGAAGGTCAATTATTTTACGGGTGCAGTAAGTGTGCCGAATTAATCACCTCACGTGGAAAGCGGTTCGACAGATTTAAATGGTTTATACAGTGTCCCTCTTTTCTTTCCTTTTCTTCTCCCCCCCCCACCCAGCCCCGCTCTCATTAAAACTCTGATTGCTGCCAAACCTTCATTCGCTCTTCAAAAATCTTTATCAACCAATCATTTCATATAACATAACGCTGCTTTATCCTGGTTGCTGTCACGGGAGACTTTGACTTGGACATGAAGAAACAGGGTTAGACTGACCTATCCTTCTCTATTATGATATGTCTCTGTTATAAAGAAGTACTTTAGATTGGCCATTTTTATCAGAAACACATCACACACTGGGGAACAAATTCTAAATAAAAACAAGATTCTGAGGAAACTAGTGGCTGTCTACGCCGGCAAAACTAAATAAATAAAATTCGCAATAATAAATAAGTATGTTGTTGTTGTTGTTGTTGTTGTTGTTGTTGCTGTTGCTGTTGTTGCTGTTGTATGTATGTATGTATGTATGTATGCATGCATGCATACATACATACACACACACACACACACACACACACACACACACACATACATACATACATACATACATACATACACACATACCTACATACACACACACACACACACACACACACATATACACACATACACACAGACATACA
>JAOPJM010380309.1:0-11473 GCA_027124095.1 Muusoctopus leioderma | reverse complement strand
ACATATATATTTATAATAAATATATATATATATATATATAAACACACACATATATTCATTGACGTATACGGCGAATCTTAATTTCAAAGAAAGCGATCAGAATACTAACTTTTAAAATATAACTTCCAGAATATATTTAATATTCATACATAAATAATCTTGTATTTTAATATTTGCAGTAAACAAAGTCCTAGATGTGAGAAAAGAATAGAAAAATAGTCTGAAAGGCTGCAATATATTATAAAGACTATAATTATGAATATTTATTTCAATCGCGTGATATGTCTGCTTAGTTCTACAGAACCAGTGATGGTTCAGAATGTCTAATGATATCAAACGCTTGAAATAAAATAAAAAGTCGATATTATAAATTTTTACTTACATAAAAATAACACCTGAGATTTTTTTTTGGAGAAGGTGAATTAGAGATATTAATTATGTATTTCGTCTGAAAACTACACTGTTTTGACTTTCGAGAAATTTGAAAAAATTATTGTTGTTTTTGCCCTGCTGGAGATTTGTTTACATTCAATTGTTGTTAGATATTTTTTTGAAGAAGCTACTATTTTTAACATTTATTTTTGAAACATATTGCTGTAAAAGCCGACGAGAAAGAAAGGAGGATCAGAGAATACAAGAAAAGAGAGGATAAGTTGTCATGAAAGAATCTCCTCTTCACAGAAAGTAGAGAGGTGAATTCGCCCCGACTAGGTAATACAACTTATAGCATCAGCAGCTGTTGCAACAACAATAAAATCAACATCACAACTACCAACATTGCCGCCAGCACTATTGTAAGTGGCGACGATGAGAACGACACCGCCATCAGTACCTCGACTGTCACAGTGGATAATCGGGTAACGGAAAACTAACCAAAAACTTGCTTGCTCTGTCACTATTCAGGCGAGCTCCAGCATTACTACTATTTCCATGAACAGTTATTACGACAGTCACCTCTTGAAACATCACCACCATACCAAGACGATATCAGACACTAGACCATCGTCACCTGCATTATCAGTATTAACAACAATAGTAACAACGAAAACAAGAACATTGCCAAAGTTGCTTCTTTCGTAAGAGCTGCGATGAGTGGTGAAAGCTGAAAACAGTTGTCCCTCGCTGATATGAAAGAGGAAATGAGATGGTCTAGAAAAATCGTTAGTCGAGATGGTTTGAGCGTCATAATAACGATCCCATCTTAAATCGTCGACTAAAACAAACATACTGTACCAGTGTATAGTTAAGGAGACCTGGCGCCTGGAGGATCCCATCAAGGCAAGGCAGAGACTTGCTTGAAGAGTGTCTAATACGGTGTAGATGTTAACACTCGCAAAGCGATACGGAATTGGGTAACTTAGATTCCACTAGGAGACACGGTTGGGAATGTACAACACTGACATATTACACATCTATCTACATTGGCCAGCGAGTGGAAAACGTGAGGTGAGGGATGCACCACAAGAGATACATATCTGGTGGCTGTCGAGTTAAATGGTGAGGAGGAAGTGAGTTGCACGATCGAATCAAAAATGTTTTCTCCACCTTGCAAATTGCTCAAGAATAGTTGCAGAATATACGGGATCACATAAACCTTCAGAATGGAAGCTAACTGCTCGTTGTGGATACAATAAAGCCCAGGTGAAAAACATCTCGTGGTACACCAACCAGTTAACGGTATTGTGACTACAGCTGAAGGACAAATTGGAAAGGCCGCATTGCTACCAAATACAAAAACCACAACAAAAACAACTGCAGCAGTTGCCAAGAGGAGGAATGTCGGCAGCAACAACAAAGGAAACCATACAAGAGTACCTTCATCCTCAAAATGAAACACATCCAACCAGATGGATATACACACACTCAGAAACGTTGGCGTGTCTCTGACCTCAGCCCTGACGACGAGACGTTTAACTCATCGCAATCATTGAACCATAACAACAAGTTTAACGTCGTTTGTATTCATCGTACACGGCCCAGAATGTTGGGTGATGCCATAGAACCCCACAAATCAACAAGCGATTACATCAACGACAAGAGAACATAAGCAACCAAATCTGAACCCACAACCAAAACATTGGAAAAACCGCAACCTCAATGACACCAAGGACAAAACAATAGACATAAAAGGGGCAGAACGTAGTTAAAATGCAGGGGGGTCGAAATCCGCACGCATTTCCTCAACTTTACAATTGTTTGCAATGACAACTTAAAGTTAACAGAACACCCAAAAGGATAAAACGATAGTGTGCTGGCTTTGGAGGAACTAAAAGGATTCCTCTACAAACCTTTGAAGGATAGAAAGTCGGTGACGAAAACTGAAACCGTCTATCAAATAATAAAACAACTCCTACACGGTATGTAGTAGTATTTGCTGTTGAGTCAAGCTCTTGAAACCTTCGGCTGTCCTTGAGACTAAAAGAAAAATCCAATCTCCATGTTGAGTACTTATGTTTTGTCTACTCGTCAACTACAACAATCGAAAGATTAAAGATTTTATGTTTGACTACTGTTGGCGTGAGGATATAGAAGCGGGTCACCTGCACAAATACATCAGGTCACTTTATTTAGATGTGGTAGCCATCAGTGAGTTACGTTTTTTGATATGCAGTAACTAGCACTTCACCTGGCCACCTATGATGTGTCGGTCGGGCGTGGTGTTGTTGTTCAGGAAAGATATAGATATTGAAGAATGATCTTTCAGGATCAATGCCACGCAGAGCTTACTTTGATAGTTTTTTTTAATTTGAATAGCGGATAGGGAAGACGTAAGTTCTCCATATTTTTGAGTCGTTGACTTTACAGACCACAAGTTTGTGATGTGCATGGTCAACCTACATAAGACACATAGAGACGGACCCTGTTGCTGTGAACTGCACGTGTCGTTTCCGATAACGGGTTACCGGACTAGTTAAACGAGAATTGACAAGTGCAATTATAAAGCAGCATGTAATGGGTGGGGTTGTAAACAAAATTAGAGTAGAGTCAGTAAAATATTGTACGGAAGTAGCAGTAGAATGTATTATACAGGGAGAGGGAGTGAATACTTACTTTACAAGAGGCTGTTAGAAATGACTCAACCACACTAGTAGCAGTAAGAATGGTACCTGATCAATTCTCCAAAGTTGCTTTGCTGAGATAAAGCACATGCGCTAAGGCACAGAGGCACTAAATATGTTCGATGAAATCGGTGGTAACCGGTTCACGATAGGGACATTGACGGACCGGGAAGGACTTGTGATATACGATTCCAAGCGGACGTACACGGCTTTTGAGGAGAACTTTGCCGAACTGTTCGGGAAGAGGAGCCGATTGGAGACAGTTGGCTTCGATATCTCCGTCAATGGTCTAACGCAAAAAACGTTGTATCATGTGGAGTGATACGAAAATCTGATGTCAGCTTCTGTAATGTTTGACACTATGCCCGGCTGAGTGAGATGTAAGGCATTAGAACTGGACGTTAATCCCTACAAACTTGTGTTGTATGGATGAGCATCCAGTTCTATATCTACTCTGCTAAGGTATTTTTCAGGTTTTCGAAATGTCGGGAGTTTTCTTCCCATCGCTTAAACATGACACCGTATAATCCTATTTTTGACTTAGTTTTTAGGTTTATCACAATATTTGTTGGCGTATCCCCTTCCTCCTTACAGCTGTTTGGCGTTTCTGCTTCTCGTTTGGATTTGTTGGCTTCCTTCCTTGAAAAAGAAAACAAGAGTTAGTGCTGTTCGGGTTTTGTATGTATTTGTATTAGTTTTCCATTACTTTACCTTCATATGTTTTTAGTAAGTGTACTGCTAGAGTACTGATGCATATTGCTTCCTGATGTTGCCTCTAACTCTGTTTTATCTCTATGACTGTTGTAATTCTCTTATCTCTTGTTCTTTATCTAGCATGATATTCGTTATATAAATTAATTTTCCACTCTTCAACGTCACCTTGGCGGATTTTTCTAATCCGAATCTAATATCAGATTTCCTAATAAATCCGGCGATGTATTGTCTGCAACACTGTCTCTAGTCTTTTCTCATCTGTAGCGTACAAAGTGAAGCCATCCATATAGAAAAGATGGTTGCTTGTCCTAACATAATTTTATTCCAATCCTTTTTTATTTAACATTTTGGTTGCTCATGTTAGTACCATGCAGGGGCTAATTTTTATATATTCTTCTTTCGTCTGCTTCTGCTGAATTGTTTGCAATTTACTCATGATATGTTTAATAATTCCCTTAATTATCGTTGCTACTTTACTCATAGCTAACGTTTCTAGTATCCACGTGTGGGAAACAATGTCAAAAGCTTTCTGGAAATCAATCCATGCCATGCTCCGATTTCCTATTGCAGTATTTGTTATGGCTTTGTGGATCTGTAATTATTCATTACAGCCATATGACCACCAGCAGCATCCGTTCTGCTCTTCGGGGGACAAGCTGTTGCTTCCCAGATATGTATTTATTCCCTGCGATATCATTGCATTTATGGATTTGCAAGTAGTAGGGAGGCTGCCTAATCCCGCCGATGTCAAATTTGCCTTTCATCCTTCCGGGATCGATAAAATAAAGTACCAGTCAAGTACTGGAGTTGTTGGCCTTGTGCCTATGTTAGACACAATTATTATTATTATTGGGGGTGGTGGTGGATTGGCTGAATCGTTAGCGCGTCGGACAGAATTCCTTGCAGTATTCTTTCCGGCTCCATACGCTCTGAGTTCAAACCCCGCCGAGGCCAACTTTGCCTTTCATCCGTCTGTGGTCGATAAACAAAGTACCAGTCAAGTCTTACCCCTCCTCTAAAATGTCTGGCCTTGTGCTAATATTAGAAAGAATGATTATTATTATTATTATTATTATTATTATTAAAAGTAGTATTATCAATGCAGCGTGGCCTAAACATGGGTCTTTGAATCTGCTTGAGTCACATTCTTGTTGTTAATAAAGTATGTTAATTATTTTCAGTCTCTTCTTTTAACTTCAGTAAGGCCTCGTAGAGTAAACGCATATTTTGTTTACTACAAGAATATGGAAAAGAGAGTGCAAGTAAGAGGTGTCGACCTTCTCAACCAAACAAGTCGATTGTTTTGCAATAACTATCAACAAATACCAAGGTCAGTTGCTGGAAATTTTTAACCAAGATTTAACTCTCAAATGTTTACGTTACCGACTGATACATGAATGAAGGTGGTTTTCTGACGAGATAATTACGTTAAATTGGTATCATGAGACAAAACTCAATTTTTTTTTTTCTTTTTGATAAAAAAAATAGTTACAAAATTTGATATTAACTAATCTCATGAAGAAATTTGTATGTTACATTCAATTAGTATCTTTTATTATTTGTTATTTGTGTCTTATCTGGAAAAATAAATTGAATTTGTTATAGACGAACGTACCGAGTCAACTGGGTGTAATCAACAACTATGGTGAAGATTGATCTAATAAATGACAAATGTGGGGGGCGTTGTAGAGTTGGAGGTAAGACCTTGATTTTATTTTGATTCCCAGTTCAAGATTGCTCAGTTCCGTCACGCTGCTAATACCGTTGAGAAAGGCATGAACATCACAACATCCGATTTCAATCTCCTTTAAAATATAGAGTTTATATGCCTAGACAAATATAAACAACAAATACTGAATTATCTCAATGAATTCTTAAATATTAATTTAAGTATCAACAAGGTCTCAATATTAAACAACAGATCAAATGAGTGTGTGATATCAATGCATTTCCTAATGACAATTGGTACGTAAATACAATAAAATGGCTTCAACATAAAAACGAAATTTAGTCCTAGACTCGACTCCCTATTACACAACGGTGCTTGTAACGGAGCTTTTTAATAATGTCTTTTTTTTACTTAGCAAATCTTTATAGGCAGGTATACAGTCAAATGTATCGTCACCAGTAAATTATGGTCCATATTTTGTCGACTATGTAGGGATGAAAGGGGACAATTATCTCAGCAGGATTAGAACCTTCATCTTAAAGAGACAACTTAAATACCATAAGGCTTTTGGTATAGCCCTTTATAGTTTCAGTTATATCCACTTTGCTTGAGTTCTGAAATATTGATTTCTCCTTACTAGGTACAAGGCTACTGTTTATGGGAATTAGAGAATGAGAGAATGAGCTAATATTGATGTTTGTATTGTATGGCCTAGTCAGATGAGGAAGGGAAGCGTGCATTATTTTATTGTCGAGCTTCCAAGACTGGTTGGGGAAATGGAGGTAGAAATCACGACTCATTGGTTATCCACAGATCGGAGACCTTATCCGAAAGCTTACAACAAAGTGTACTCACTCCACTAAAGACACCTAAACGTCAGATGTTGGTGTTAAACCGGGTGACAGATGAAGTATAGTATCCGAGAATGGATACAGTCCATCGGACGGTCTTCCGCACGTTTTCCCTCTATCCAATTTCTCTCACAATGTTAGGTTGAGCCGAGGCTATAATGGAAGACACATACCCAAGATCCAACGCAGTGTGATCGAACACCTAACCAGGCGATTTCGAAGCGAACTTCTTAATCATAGGCATAACTGTGTTGTCAATTGAATAGATAGCCCCAATACTATTGATATCTGTTCAAAGAAGTAAATATTTCATGTGGCTTTTGAGCTAGTTATGAATGTTATTAAGATTTCTGTTTTCATTGAAAGTAGTCTTGAGGGAATGTAGATGGGGAAACTTCCATGAAACAGAGATCTGTTCCAGTCCTCGGCTCAAGGAAGAGTAATCCACTCATCTCAGTTTTCCTGCACTCTCTAGTGTACAACATTCTTTCTTATGTGAAACTCATAATACACAAGCACCCACAAACGAATGAATATATCATACGACTACTATGGATTGAAAGACTTGTATCCTTTGCTGACGATGTGAGATTCCAACATGTTTCGAATCCATGTCACGGTCTCGGTGCACCAATAACTTTTTATCTCATATGACACTAGACTCAGATAAAGTTTCAGGCTGGTGAGTAGGTAGAGGTGTCTTACAGTGGTTGGTTTCGATCCTGTACCTTCTGTGTTCAAATCTCGCTGGTGGTTGATTTTACCTTTCGTTCCTTCCGAGTCGATAGAATAAGTACCAGTTGTATACTGAGATCAATTCAATCGACTATATGTCTGTGTCTTATATGAAATTAGATTATATAAACAGTGAAAATAAATTACAATTAACAATCACTATTAACAGCAATTTGACAAGAAAAGTTAATTATAAAGTTGCAAGATAGTCTATGACCATACCATATTACCAGTACTGTACACGAGCCAACGAGGAGGTTCAATGAAGCCACTTAACTTGCTCGAAATAGCAACCAAATCTCCCTCAAGTTACAACCTACTGTCTTAATAGGTAATTTAGTCCACAGACTGAAAATGAAATATGGTATTGTCACAGCTGGGATGCCTTTGATCATAGATCTACTCGATCAGCGCTGACCTGGGGTTGAACGTTAAACAACAACAATAACAACAACCAAGCATATACACTTTTGCTTGAGAATACAGAAAAATCGATGAACATATGAATAAATAGTATAAGTGCCTTTCTATGTTAATTATTTACACAAAATATAAAAAATACGTTTTGACAAGCGATAATTTGAAAATAATCTGTTTAAAAGATATAAATCTTTATCCGACAAATTTAAGAGAGATATACTTGGAAATCTTCCAGTATGTCAAAAGAAAAACAAAACGATGGAAGGATATATTTCCTACGTTTGACTAAGAATGCGTTATTTATTTAAATAACAGGACACAATGATCTTCATTTATAAAGAAGAGGTCCGATATAGGAACATTCGATTTTTTCCCAAAAGTCTTAGCGACGTAAGTGAAGTGAATTGGCTACGACTGGCATTTGAAACCGGAACTCCTGTTCTATGACACTCGTCTGCTTAATCAGATATTGGTTTCATTTCACTGGCTACATGGGTACAAATGCCCTATATTTTTAGGGGAGAAGACGGAATGGTCGTGGCACTCATGCTTTTTCCAAAGTGTTATCATTTTGATAACACCTGATGTTGACATGTCTACAAGAAATAATCGAGATTAGATCGCTGAATCACTTCCTTCTCGTCCGTCGGCAAATGTGCGCAGGCATGGCAGTGTGGGTTAAGAAATTCGCTTCGCAACAAGGTGGTTTAGGGTTCCATCCCACTGCTTGTCACCTTGGGAAGTGTCTCTACCATAGCCTTGGGTCGACCACAAGACTCCTGAGAGAAATTTGGCAAAGGAGGAAACAGTGTGGAAGCCCGTCAGATGTACTGTGCCAGTTCTTGTGTAGTAGACTTCATCCTTCACCCGGTTTAACAGCACTTCATGACCCTTGGGTGACTTTAGCGGAGTCCACTCTGCTGTAAGCATTTTGGCCAGGTCTCCGGTCTGAACATAACTTCCTTACTTCCTCCCACCAGTCTCGGAGGCCCTGAAAAGGGTTATGAGCGCTTCGCTTCATCCTCTGACAAAGGAATTAACATAAAAAGAAGTACAAAATATGCAGAGAAAATCGAATAGATTTCTAATTTTATCTTATGTTTTCATATATTTTGGTCCAGGCAAGTGTTTACAATTAAACATATCATATTGAATTCTAAAATTGGCATCAAATCTCCCATACTTGCCAGAATAATTAAAATAATATTAATCATTGGATGATGTTGTCTTTTCCGTATCACATAATTATTTCTAGTTAGGTTCTTAATATACTCTGCATTAAATAAGATAACACTTCCAGACTAAGGCACAGCTCAAAGTGTCTTGGAGACATCCCCGCTCCAAACACTGGCACCAACTGAACCTCATAATCACAAGACAACGCCACTAGAGAAACGTGCTTATGACTCGATCTTTTCAGAGTGCCGACTGCGACTCAGATCACTCTCTGGTTTGCTGCAAGATTCATCTTCGGCCAAAGAAGAGGCACTACACCAGGCCTCCAGGTAGGCAGCGCATCGACGCCAGTAAGACACAACACCCAGACAAAGTGACGGGGTACTAGAGAAAGCTTTTCTTGCAGATCCACTAGAAAGAGATACTCGGTCGAGATGAGACTCTCTCAGGGACACCATCCACAGCACTGCACTCAAGGCACTCCGGAAGAAACAGTGCAAGTCACAGGACTGGTTTGTAGCGAGCTCAAGCAAGCTCACCCCTGTCATCGAGTTAAAGCGTACTGTCCTACTAGAACATAAACGCTACCCCACCCAGGTAACCCTGCAAGCACTAAGAACAGCAAGAAGCGAGACCCAGTAAACAGCCAGACGCTGTGCAAATGACTATTGGTTACAACTCTGTGGGAGTATTCAGTGACCGTTTGATATAGACGACATCCGTGGAGTGTACGAGGGGATCAAAAAAGCCATCGGCACATGAGTAAGAAAACACCACATGGTAATACCATCAAAGACAAAGGCAAGCAGATGAAGAGATGGGTGTATCACTACTCTGAACACTACTCCAGAAACAACAGTATCTCAGACAGTGCGCTCACTTCTATGGAATGCCTGCCTATCACAGAGGAACTGGATGCATTGCCGACTGTCGAAGAGTTGAGTAAAGCCATTGACAGTCTGCTCAACGGTAAGGCACCAGGATTGGATGGCATTCCACCAGAGGCTATCACGTGCGCAAAGGGTTTCCTGTTAAACCACCTACACTAACTACTGTGTCAGTGCTGGAAAGAAGAAGCAGTGCCGCAAGACATGAGAGACTACAATATTGTCAGCCTATATAAGAACAAAGGGCACAGAAGCAACTGCAACAACTACAGGGGAATCTCTTTACTGAGCAGCATTGGGAAGATCTTTGCTCATGTGGTCCTGAAGAGACTGCAGAAAATCGCTGAAAGTGTATATCCTGAGTCTCATTGCGGGTTCAAGTCAAAACGCTCCACAATCGAAAACTACCAGAGAAATCCAGAGAGCAAAGACAACCACTCTACGTTGCTTTCATCGACCTCATGAAAGCCTTCGACCTTGTGAGTAGAGACGGCCTGTTCAAATTCCTCGCCAGGATTGGTTCTCCCCCGAGGCTCCTTAAGATAGTTCAGTCATTCCACACAGACATGAACGCTCTTATCCATTACCCATCAATTCTTCAGTCCCACAAAGCTAAATGCTTGGGGCCACTTCTGTTATCAGTTTTCATGGATGACCTAGTCGATGCCTGCTAAAATGAGCTGTACCGTTACGCTGAAGACTCTACGCTGTCTGTACGATTGGTAGGGGAAAGCAATGCGACAGCAACTTGCTTAAATAAAGACCTTACCAGGTTGAAAACCTGGGAAGACGATTGGAAAGTTACATTTGAGCCATCAAAATATAAAGCAATGACTCTATCAAGGAAAAGAAGCCCATCAAACCTTGCATTACAATTTGGGAATTGCAGGTTGCCTAAAAAAAAGCAGCTTGACATTCAGAATGCAGCCATAGACAGCAGGTTGGTGTAAGCAACACATATCTCCACTATATATAATAAGGCTGCACAGAGGCTTGGGGCGCTAGGAAAATGTGCAGCAAGGAAAGTGAGCCACCTTTTACAAAATCCAAATCCAAAGCAACCAGGAGTACGCCTGTCCATGCTTGACCAATACCTCACAAATCTTGCACAACTAACTCACTGCAGTTCGAAAAAAAGCATTTAAGATCATTACAGTTGATGGAGTTGATGTTGCGAAAAAAACACGCTATGAACTGCTTACAACACAGGAGTGAGGTTGCTATAGCAATATTTCTCTACAAAATGCACAAATGCCACAGCCCTTATGAACTCATACTAATGCTACTGCCGCAGTATGAAAGATGCCGTTTTACAAGGACCAATATATTCATACCTGCGCACGGCCTTTCAACACTTAACGCCAGGACTCCAGACTCTAAACAGGAGCTTTCTGCATTCGACTATCAGAATTTGGAACAAACTTCCAAATTCGTTTTAATCAAATCCTTTAGGAACTACAAATGTTCATACATTCATACTTATAAACTATTTTTCATAACTAATATCCTATAATTCTTTTGTTTTTCAGTTTCACTTATCTAACACTAGACAGAACTTTCTATAGATATATTCTTTAGAACAGGGGATCTTATTTGTATAATACTAATTATATGTCGTTAGACACCCGCTTTAATATCTATATTGTTAAGCAGAACAATTTTTTTAGTTTAAAAATATAAACTATTTCTGTTCTTCCTATTCAAAATTGTTTTGTTTTTTACCAACAACTAGCATTTTATTCACACGGTCTCTATATTTTAATTACCATATATAATATCTTTCTTTTCTTTTTCTAATTATGAGTATAGTTTCTTCTAGTTACTATTTCTACAAATTCTAGGGCTTTTACTACGATTTTTTCCGTAGTTTTTCGAAGCCAAACATATTACTCATTTACTCTTTTACTCTTTTACTTGTTTCAGTCATTGGACTGCGGCCATGCTGGGGCACCGCCTTGAAGT